>CAWUER010000302.1:641488-802711 GCA_963921195.1 Pegoplata infirma
AAAATAATGTTGAATGTGCCATCAACTTATAATTTAATAATTTAATTTCTGAATGTCAAATTTCAGCGCTGTTTAAATGGTCTGTACAATTAAAAAAAAATTTTGCTAAAAGCGTTAATGTGTATTGCTGCAATATATACCGGTTTATTTTACGCGTTTTTTTTACAAGCGAACGGAATACCTCTTCAGCGATTTTTTTAAATTTTTGCGAAGCTATAGTGGATTTTTTTTTTTCATATGGAGTTTTAGAAATTTTCACGTGAAAACCGAGCAACTTACTTAACTTATGTTGAAATCATTTACTTTAGCTTAACAACTTATTTAATTTTCATTTTCGTAGAACTGTCACAATGACATTTTGTAATTTTCTTAGTTTTGTTTTGTACACATGTGTATTATAAGCAGTTGATATCCTTTCTGAAAGGTAGATTTTAGTTTTTTTTTTAATATCTTTGAACAAACAACAGAAAACATAAAAGTCTTCATAAAACACAAGGTAAATATTAGTTCAAAAAAACTAAAATAAAATAAAGAAGATCATCAGGTTTAGTTGAAAGATTAAAATAAATAAAAAGTGTTGTATATGATTTTAAAATTTAATTAAATTGTTAAAGAACATTTAATTAAACATACGGATTAATGTTTTCATAAAAATTTTATAAAATACAAATACATTCTGGAATCAATTTGGACTTTAATTCTAATTAACTGAAATCCAAGTGAAATATCAACTGAATTTAATCAAAAATCCTTCACAGATATCTTTAAAATCGTACAGGTAACCGAAGAAATAAAAAAATAATTTATGTTCTATCTATCCAGATTTCAGACCTAAGTAGACCATCGAGCATCAAGTAAAATGGCAAACATTTAGAGTTTTTGCTGACCTGTAAGTAAAACCGATAAACTCGCTGCAGTTTTTGGTATCAAATTTTCGTATGTTGTGCTTTTTACAAATAGTTGTTAATTTTTGGTACCAAATTTTCGGTAACAAACATTTTGTAAAAATAAAAAAATGTTTCCGACTTTTACCTAATTCGGCACGGTGAGCCTCAGCGATGTTTAGGTTCGACTTTAGTGTCGACGAAAAGTGTAAACGCAGTTCGATTTCTACTTGATTAAATGTCAAAAAACTTTTTACAGCGAAATCGTAGCTGCTCGCATTCGCGAGATATCGCGAAATTAGCGTTTTTGTATTTTCTAAAATTTTGACAATGAAGATTTTTAAATGTGTTCAAAAACTGTGTATGCAGTTTTAATTGTATCTATTTACAGGTCACAAAACAGTCAACATCGAAATCATACCTTATCAATTTCACGAAAAATCGCAAAAATAAAAAAAAAAAATAAAAAAATACTTTTTCGCGTAAATTAGCAGTCAAGATATTGATTTGAGCAGTTTTACTACCTTTAGCCACATAAAAATTTAACTGCATACAATGGGGCATGTCACAGACACAATTCCGTTCGGATTTGAAAAAAGTGGTTTACTCGTAAAACTTAAAGCAAAATTTTTTTTCGGAATGAAACCACTTTTATGCAATTCAATTCCACTTTGATTTTTGAAAGTGATTTCATTCCGAAAAAAATAATTTTCGTTTTGCGTTTTACGAGTAAACCACTTTTTTCAAATCCGAACGGAATTGAGTCTGTGACATGCCCCAATATATTTGTCGTTTCTTGATTTTTGCTCTATTTTTTAGACACAAAAGAAAAAATAAATTAATTAATATAAAAGCTTGAACAGTAATTTTGCAATTTTTCGGGAAATTGATCATCTATAATTGCAGTTTTGTCAACTTTAATAACTTAGAATTCAAACTGCATACCACATTTTTGTCATTAATTGAAGTAGATGTTTTTACAGACCAAAAATAACACAAAGTAATGAATAAATAGTAGTTTAGCGAGTTTTTTAGCGATATCTCGAAGAATTGAGCAGCTAGAATTTAAATGTTAACAGCCTCATCACCTTTAATCAATAGCATATCAAACGTGTTTTTCAACAATGTTAAAAAAACCTTTTTTATTAATCAAAACAAAAAATACTCCCAAAAAGCTGTTTTTCGCTATTTCTCGCGAAAGTGAACAGGTATAATTTTTTTGTGGGCAGTTTTAATTTCTTCCAACATGCTCAAATCAAACTGCATACCACTTATTTTTTATTATTTCTAAAGAACCGGTTTTAAAAAATAAACAAATTATAAAAAAAATTATGTAATTTCGCGATATCTCGCGAAATTTAACACATACAATTTCGATGTCAACAGCTTTGTGACCTTTGATCAAGCACAAGTAAAACTGCATACCATGTTTTTACGAAATTTTAAAGAAACCTAACTAAAGATAAAAAACGAAAACAAAAACAGCAAGAAATTAATTTCGCGATTTTTCGCGAACTAAAGAAGATAGGATTTTAATGTTTACTGTTTTGTGACCTTTAAATAAGTTCAATTAAAACTGTATACTCAGTTTTTAAAAATATTTAAAAAACTTCAATGTCAATATTTAAAAAAATACACACAGAAAAAAATATGGAGGAAACAAATTTGAGTAATCACTTGTTTAAATTTAAAAACAAAAATTGAGTAATTTTTTAATTGACACAATTAAAAATTTACTCAAAAATAATAAAAACAATTTAAGTAAATAATGTAATATAAATTTAATATTTTTTTTATTTTTTTTTAACTCTCATATTTTTTTGAATTCTCGTTTAGTTTATTGTTTTTTGTGTATGTATATGAAAGTTTGTAATCGTCTTTATAAAATTTTCCTATGATTTTGAGACATAAATATGTTTGGTAAAGTTTGAAAAAACAAGTTTTTTGTTTTTTTTTTTTTTTGTAAAAAAAATTAAAACTTTTTTAAACTTTAAGCGTCCAACCTAAATCAAACGGACGTAAAAATTTCGAATTTGACGTGTTTGTTTTTGTTTTTTTATGTCTTGCGCGACGCAATTTGATTCTGGTTCGACCATAAAAAAAATAAATAGATAAATTTTGAAAATTGACACAATTAAAAATTTACTTAAATTTTTTTTGGAACATTTAATAAATTTTTATTAAAAATTTACTCAATACTATTAAATCGTTTACTGGTGCAAAATTGAGTAATTTTTTACTCAATAGTATTAAAAATTTACTCAAATATTTTTTTTATTTTTTTCTGTGCAAAAACACTAATTTCGCGTTATCTCGCGAATGCGAGCAGCTACGATTTCGCTGTTAACAGTTTTGTGACATTTAATCTTGTAGAAATCGAACTGCGCTTACACTTTTCGTCGACACTAAAGTTCAACCTGAACATCGCTGAGGCTCACTGTGTCGGGCAATCGATAACAAATATAAATTTATTTCACTTAAATTTATGTTGTTTGTATATTTTACGCTAATAAAAATATAACAAAATATAGATCCAATCGGTTCATGTTTGGACTTGGGAGCAATTTTTCGGCAAACACTGATGTAGCAGGCCCGGATCCCCGGGGGGGGGGGGGGGGGAAAGGAAATTTCCTCCCACCAAACCGAATTCGAAAGAACAAAAAAAGGAAAAAAAGAAAAAAAAAAAAGAAAGGAGAAGAAAAGAAGAGGGAAAAGGAGAGGGGAAAAAGAGAGTGAAAAGGAAATAATCTGAAAAAAAATTCTATGAAAAATGTCCAAGGATCTGAAAAATTTTCTATAAAAAATTTTAAAGAATCTTAAAACTTTTCTAGAGGAAAAATGTTGCGGAATGTTAAAATTTTTCTATATGAAAAAATTTGAGAGAAAAAAAATTGAAAATTTTTCTATAGGAAAATCCTTAAAAGTTTTCTATAGCAAAAATCTTTGAATTTTTCAATAGGAGAAATTTTTTTATAGAAATTCTTCTATGAAAAATTTCTAAGAATCCTTAAATGTTTCTGAATGTTTGAATATTTCTATGTGATAAAAGTCTCAAAAAATTAAAACTTTTCCTAGAAAAAATTTCCGATTTTTTCGATATTAAAAATATCTCAGAATTTTCGAGTTTTAATATTAAAAAATATTCTAAAATCTATAACTTTCTATAGGAAAAATAATTTAGAATCCAAGTCTTTTTCTATAAAAATTGCCTTAGACTCTGAGAATTTTAGAAAAAATATTCTGAGAATTAAAAAAAAAAATCTGACAGAATCTAAAAAAAGGTCTTAAATTCCGATTTTTTTTATTTGAAAAATGACTCAGAATCTAAGACTTTTTTTGTAGGAAAAATTTCGGAGACTCAGACTCTGAGACTTTTTCTATGGGAAAAATGACTCAGAAACTAAAACATTTTTTTAGGAAAAAATTTCTTAGACTCTCTTATGAAAATATTTCTCAGAAAAGGCTTGACTATCTTAGATTTTTTCTAGGGAAAAGTTTCTCAGAAAAAAAAACTTTTTTAATAGAAAAATATCTCAGAATCTAGAATATCTCAGAATCTAGAAAACCCCTAAAAATTATAAAAGCATTACTTATAATGACTAATTAGTCTTCAATTTTTCTAATCTCAGGTACTTTCTACGAAAAATTTTTTCAAATACTAAAAATTTCGTTGTAGAAATATCGTTTCGGTATCTTAAACCTTTTCTGTAGAAAAATAGAATAAAAAAAAATTTTTAATATTTCAGAACCTAAGAAGTTTTCAATGGGGAAAACTCACCAAATCTGAGAATTTTTCTTTACGAAAGTTTTTTCTAAATATAGAAATTTTTGGTGTGAAAATTGCATAAGTATCTGAGTATTTTCTTTATAAGGGTGTATTAGAATTTAAAAATTTTTGTATAAATTCTGATTAATTTTTATTCAAAAATAGAAATCGTTACATTCTAACTTTAAAATATTATATTTTTAGTAGGTTTATTCTAGCTTCAGGTCATTATTTCATTTACTTATTAAGACTATAATATTCTCATAGAATAATTTTTATTCTATGAGAATATCATAGCTTTAATAAGTAAAGGAAATGATGACCTCGAGCTAGAATAAACCTACTTAAAATATGTTTGTATAAATTTTAAAAGCATTTCTGTATCAAAATGCCTCAGAACCTCAGAAGTTTTCTATTGGGATATCGTCTTAGAATCATAAACTTTCTATTAGAAAATTATGTCAGAATCTGGGTCTTTTGCTGTCAGAAAAATGCTTTAGGACCTGAAAATTTCTTGAAGAGACATTTTTCAAAATATCAAACATTTAAGTTTTTTTTATTATAGGAATAAATTTTTAAAATTTGAAAATGTTTTTATAGAAAAAATCATAATAAATAAGAGTTGAACAGTAAAAAAGCTTAACCAATGATTCAAATTCGACCTACAAAAATTTTTTTTTCAGCAAAAAAAAAATTCACCCCCCCCCCCCCAAAAACAAAGACCAGGATCCGCGCCTGGATGTAGTGTATTATAAATTCGGTCTTGACCGACTTACATTTTTTTAATTTATTTGTTTATGTATTGCTAACAACTCCTAACTTTACCTGTTTCTTAAGGATACACATGTGACACATTACTGTTTGTAAATCAAGTCATCAAGTTTTACAATAAAAAATTTATAAAATAAATACATTACAATACAATGTTAAAGAGACAGAGATGTGATGAACAAAAAAAAAAAACTATCGTGTTGGCAATTTGCTGAATATTTAGCAACTTTGTTTAAATTACCATTAGACCGGCATTTTTTTGTATGAGCAATTTTTTTCCGGTATTCAAAGTTCAGGCAAATTTTTATTCCACTAGGACTTAAAAAAAGTGCTATAAGTTTGGGGCCTCATGGATGTTGTTTACAGGGGATTTTTTTTTTCAGTCCGATTCGAGGTATCGCCATTTGAAAAATGGCGGTTTTATCCTATGCTCAGGAAATAACTTGCATTTAAACTTTAATTTAAACTCCTTTACTGTCAAGGATTACAAAGTTATTTTTTTTTAGTTTGATAAAAACGATGGAAAGCCGGCATTTTTTATCTTATTTCAAACAGCGATATCTCGTAAACCAATTGGCCGATTTTAAAACTTTGAGGCCTAGTCAAATTTAAATTTTGTTTAGAGACTGGAAAAACTCAAAAGCTAAAAATAAAATGCCACTCTAATGTACCATGTTAAAATACGTATAAGCACACATGTTTAACAGGAATGTCCAAGGATGTCCGAAAAGGAAATAAACTGAATTTACAAATTTTACACTTGATAATATTAAATGAATCTGACCATATACACACATACGATTACAATAATTACTAGACAAGCAAATGGAGTTGTTAAAGTTTTGTTCGTTTTTTATTGCACAATACAAATAAGAATTATAAAAGTTTTTTTTGTTGCAAATTTAAAAACTTTGGAATTAAATAATTAGCTTTAGTTTCAAAAGGGGTTAACCATTATCTTAATTGCAGCAGTAGGTCAATTGACAAGAAAATGATTAAGAAACGCAGGAAAAATAAACGAATTCAATATTAATTTTCTGAAAACATTTATTTTATAATGTTTTATTTCGATTGGCATTATTTGTTTTTTGTTTTTTTTTTTTAAATTCAGAACTAAATCGGAATTTTCCATATTCAACCTAAAAATCAATGTAGGAAAACACAAGTCTACAAAATGTCAAATTTTCAGAGAGAATTTATTTTGTGTTCTCAAGAAAAATGACTTTGAACTTCAAAGTATCGTAAAATATGTTACAAATTAACAATTTTTGCATTACATCGCTGTATGCTTATTTTTTCTACTGTAACTGCACAATTCAGAAGTTTCCAAAACACATCAATTTAATAGAGAATTTAATAAGCGTGTTTCGAAAATATCAGAATTTTTAAGTTACTGTAGAAAAAATTTAATACAAAGCGATGACGTGCAGAAATTGCTCAATTTTATCATGTTTGAACCCGCCTATCCCGCCCATTTTTCCAAAAAAAACTAAAACTTTTTCTTTACAATTTGTAAGTCCATATAGGACAATAAACTCTGTAAGTTTTACTTTGATCCTAAGGGGGTAAAAGGGGTAAACGAATTTACTTTTTAAGGGGATAAAAAGGGTAAAAAACAGTACTCTTGGTGCCTTTTATATTTTCTTACATAATGGTCATAGAATAATGGTTCACCTCCTGGAAAAAATATTCACCAAGGCTGGGTTTTTGCCAATGTTGATTCTACTTGGTTAAAATGGTAAAAAAGTGTACTTTTGGTACTTAGTTTTATTTACTGAAATAATGGTACCTTTTATAAAAAGTTCCTTTTTTAAGAGTACCTCTTATAAAAAGTACCTTTAATAAAAAGTACCTTTTTATTAAAAGTACCTTTTATAAAAAGTGCCTTTTATAAAAAGTACCTTTTATAAAAAGTGCCTTTTATAAAAAGTACCTTTTATAAAAAAGTATCTCTTATAAAAAGTACCTTTTATAACAAGTACCTTTTATTAAAAGTACCTTTTATAAAAAGTACCTTTTATAAAAAGTACCTTTTATAAAAAGTACCTTTTATAAAAAGTACCTTTTATAAAAAGTACCTTTTATAAAAAGTACCTTTTATAAAAAGTACCTTTTATAAAAAGTACCTTTTATAAAAAGTACCTTTTATAAAAAGTACCTTTTATAAAAAGTACCTTTTATAAAAAGTACCTTTTATAAAAAGTACCTTTTATAAACAGTACTTTTTATAAAAAGTACCTTTTATAGAAGTACCTTTTATAAAAAGTACCTTTTATAAAAAGTACCTTTTATAAACCCGAGTAAAAATTTGTATATGATGCAATATATAATGATATATGACACAATATATATTAATACGCAATTTGTTTTGTTTTTGCATTAAAAAAGATCTACTTGTATAAAATATGATTTGATTTCATCCGAGTTTTGACCAGACATTGCCTTATATTGGTGGATCTAATTGGATCTAATTGCACAAAAACATATAAAATCCTGGTATTTTTTGGGTTGAGATACACCACAGGTCAACGATACATTCACCAAACATATAATTTTCAAAAACAAAAAAAAATGTTTGGGTACGCTTCGAACCAGACAGGTGATATACATAACCCTAACAAGAAATGTTTAGGAAGATTTAAAAAGTTTCTTATACTTTGCCTAAAAAATTTAGAAAATTTTTGGTTAATTGTAAACATATATAGGTTTATATGGAACAGCATAAGCTATATATAATTTTAAGTTAAATTATACAGAAAAAGAAATTTTGTATTGACCCTCATATAATTTTATATAATTATATCAACCGTACACCTTTTAATCCGAATCATGATTAAATTATATATTACTACATATGACTGCATTAAAAAAATTTAGAAAATTTCTCAGGGATGTATAATCATATATAATTTATTATGTTTGTATCAAGTTATATATTGTAATATATGTATGTTTATTTTTACTCGGGAAAAGTACCTTTTATAAAAATTACCTTTTAAAAAAAGTACCTTTTATAAAAAGTACCTTTTATAAAAAGTACCTTTTATAAAAAGTACCTTTTATAAAAAGTACCTTTTATAAAAAGTACCATTTATAAAAAGTACCTTTTATAAAAAGTACCTTTTATAAAAAGTACATTTTATAAAAAGTACCTTTTATAAAAAGTACCTTTTATAAAAAGTACCTTTTATAAAAAGTACCTTTTATTAAAAATTACCTTTTATTAAAAAGTACCTTTTATAAAAAGTAACTTTTATTAAAAATTACCTTTTATTAAAAAGTACCTTTTATAAAAGTACCTTTTATAAAAAGTACCTTTTATAAAAAGAACCTGTTATAAAAAGTACCTTTTATAAAAAGTACCATTTATAAAAAGTACCTTTTATAAAAAGTACCTTTTATAAAAAGTACCTTTTATAAAAAGTACCTTTTATAAAAAGTACCTTTTATAAAAAGTACCTTTTATAAAAAGTACCTTTTATAAAAAGTACCTTTTATAAAAATTACCTTTTATAAAAAGTACCTTTTATAAAAAGTACCTTTTATAAAAAGTACCTTTTATAAAAAGTACCTTTTATAAAAAGTACCTTTTATAAAAAGTACCTTTTATAAAAAGTACCTTTTATAAAAAGTACCTTTTATAAAAAGTACCTTTTATAAAAAGTACCTTTTATAAAAAGTACCTTTTATAAAAAGTACCTTTTATAAAATGTACCTTTTATAAAAAGTACCTTTTATAATAAGTACCTTTTATAAAAAGCACCTTTTATAAAAAGTACCTTTTGTAAAAAGTACCTTTTAAAAAAAGTACCTTTTATAAAAAGTACCTTTTATAAAAAGTACCTTTTATCAAAAGTACCTTTTATAAAAACTACGTTTTGTTAAATATGCCGAAAGTGCACTTTTGGTACTTTTTTATTTCCTGAAATAATAAACGTAGAAACTTGAAATTGGAAAAGGTTCGCCTCTCGGAAAATAATGGGGTTAAAAGGAATAAAAAAGTGTACATTATATAAATATTTATTATATTTATATAATGGCCCCATAAACTTAAAATTTGGAATGTAAAATCCTTCGGTGAAAAAAGAGATTGGGAAAAGTTTTTTTTGGAAATTCCGTTTCTTAACGGGGATAAAAAGTACTTTTAATATTTGCTGAAACAATGATCCTAGATAATTGAAATATGGATTGTAGAATCCTTCGGTGAAGAAAAAACATTCTGAAAGAGGTACTTTTTTTTTAAATTCCGTTTCTAATGGGGTTAATAAAGTGTACTTTTGGTACTTTTTCTGTACCTATAATAATGACCTTAGAAGATGGAGATGGAATTGGAAATGAAATGGAGTAGAACGGGGAACAATATGGAATAGAGCAGGGAACAATATGAAATGATATTAAATTTTTGGTGTTTAGCTTTTTTTTACTCCATATTTTTTTTTTATTCCAATTTCTTTTTTCACTGAAATATTTATTCACTCAAAATCCAAAATCCCGACATAAGGGCTCGAAAATTGTCATTATATTTTTCCCCCGGAACGAACATGATAACGTACCAGCAAAGTTATTAACATTTTATTGTTTATATTATTCATTGAAATATTTTTTTATGGAAGACTTAAACGTCGACAAGTAAAAAAAAGAAAGACTACGTAGGGGAATTTTTTGAAAATCTATAGAGTAATCCTGATCCTTCTATTATCCGGTATTCAATACAACCGGTAACGAAGTACCGGGATTGTAAGCTAGTTTTAGATATATTAAAACCAAAGTTTAAACCAAAGTTGGACTATGACAAACATTAAAAAAAAAAAATTTTGTCAAATCGATCAAAGGAGGCGTAAAAGTATGCGTGTTTAATTTTTTTGAAAAACCCTAAGACGAACATTTAAAAAAAAAATTATCCAAATCGGTCAGTTCTCAAGTGATGCGATTACGAACGAACTATGGACATTTGATTTTAATTTATATTTTATTATTCTATATTTTATTATACCCTACCCCACTTGTGGAACAGGGTATAATGAGTTTGTGCTGATGTTTGTAACTACCCGAAATATTGGTCCTACCCCTACCTTGAAGTATACCGATCGACTCAGAATTACTTTTTAGCGTTGTCCGTCCGTCTGTCCATCCATCCGTCTGTCCATCTATCGGTTTAAGCACGATACATATCCCAATTTTCAATCAATTGACTTGAAAATTGAAACTAAAGCATCTTTCGACCCAAGGACAAAGCCTATTGAAATTGGAAAAAATCGGTCCATGTAAAGACCTAGCCCCCATACAAACGCCCCCTTTGGATTAGGCTTAAATGACTCTAATAACCGTATTATAATAGATATCGCTTTGAAATTTAACAGGTAATTTTATATGCACGAATCATCATTCCAAATTTCAAAGGAATCGGGTCAGTCCTTCTCGAAGTCCTCATACAAACCACCCTCCCGATATTAAAATAATTCCCTCAAAATTCATAAAAAGGGAAATATTTTATAAACATTTTATTTTTGGGTGTTAAACGTGTACTTTATTAACCTAATCACATCGGAATATAATTGGACAATTTTTGGACTTAGTCCCCCATAAGGGGATTAGTTATTCAGGTCAATCGGTCTATTGGCAAAAAAATAAACCAATTCCACTTAAATTTGATCTGTGTGAGTTTTCTACACTAAATAAAGATCTAACAAAAGATAGATCCAATCGGTCCATGTTTGGACTTGGGACCCATTTTCCGGAAATCATTGGTGTAGGGTATCATATGGTCGGTATTAACCGACTATAACTTTCTTACTTGTTTTTCTATAAAGCATATTATTTTCTTAACGAAAAACATCATTTGAATTTACTTTACTCGGTCCATCCATTGAAAAGTGGGCGTAGAAATGGAAAATTGTTCTTTCCGAAAAACCTCAGTTGGACTATGACGAACATTAAAAACAAAATTAGACAAATTGATCAAGCCATTCCATGATTGAAAATATATATATCGGGAAAAGTGAGCGTAAAAATTGGTGTTGACAATTGTTCTTTCCTTAAAAATCTTTTGCGGACTATAACCAAATCAGTCTAGCCGTTATAGTTCTTTCAATACATTGAAAAAGTGGGCGTGGGAAATTTTACTATTCGTGAAAACCTTAGTTGAATTATGCCTAACATTTTCAACAAAAATTAGCCAAATTTGGCGTGTTCAATTTCTTTATTCGTAAAAACCAACGTTGGAATATGATGAAAATTCATTAAAAAAATTTTTTGTCAAATCGGTCCAGCAATTCTCAGATTTTAGATAAATTGAAAAAGTGGGCGTAAAAGTAGACGTGGTCGATTTTGCTTTCAGTAAAAACTTAAATTGGATAACTATAATCATTTAAACAAAAAATTACCATGATCGGTGCAGCCGTTTTCCGATTTTAGATTAATTGAAAAAAGTGGGCGTAAAAGTGGGCGTGGTCAATTTTTCTTTACGTAAAAACCTAAGTTGGACGACTATGACGAACATTTCAAAGAAAAAATCATCGAAATCGGTTAAGCCGTTCTCAACTGATGCTGTTACCAACGAACGACAATTGATTTTTATTTATATAGATATGCACCATTTTCGGATTTATTTTTATTTAATTGTATTCGAGGACAGATCAAAACTTGTATAATTTTATGTAACGGCATATTTCAATTTTTCTCCGGTCTTTCTTGTTTTTATTCCACTTTTGTTTATTTGTTAATTTTAAATTCATCCTCGTGATTTTGTTTTTGACTAATATGATAACAGTCCAAACTTCATTCCGTTAGGTACGTAACTGAACATACATATATTGTTTTTAGCACGGAAAACCATATAAACATGTCTGCAATTTGCATTCATATGGGAGTTATGAGGATAACGGAACGTTATCATAACACAATAATAAATATACACGAAAATCTCAAAGGTGCACAAAAGCTTCCTATTTACCACCAGCTTTTGTCTAGCTAATTAATGTTCTAATGGGGGATGTGGATACACGGAAGTACACTGATAGCATGGACAATTATTAAAGTAACACACAGAGAAATATTTTGTCGATCGAATGGTCCAAAAATTAATGAATTTTCAGTTAAAATTATTTTACTACACTTCCACATCTGGGGGGGAGGGAAAAGTAGTAAGTAGGTAATGTCTTCTGTCGGTATTTTGAGACGACAGCTCGTCAATTCAAACCTAACCTTAATTTATTTGGTTGGTAAATTTTTAAACTTTTCCAATTTTCTCTGTATGTATTAGCAACACAAAGGATGTCAAGTATGTTTTATGACCAGGAGACTTAATCCTCTTTACAGAAGCTTAATTTGTCTTATTCATTTAAGGGTGATTGTTACGTCTTAATATTAACATTTTAAAATAGCAATAAAAAATAAATTCACAATACTTTTTAATCCATTTTTTTTTTGGTATTTAAATGGTAAACTATCGCAATATTTTTAAATTGTAAGTCAGTAGAAACGAAATAACATCCAGGATAATAATGTTTCCCCATTCTTCCCCTATTGGTGAACAATTGCTTAGTTGTAGCATTATTGCAAAGTTCTAGTATATTCCGATCTATTGTGTGCAAAAATCAAAAGTAACAGGGAATTATTTCTTTTGTTGATTCAACAAACTCATGTCCTGCAGGACAGTTCATTGTGTATTTTCTCTTAACCATTTTGTCTAACATACATATAAGAAGGATACAATGGTTATTGCACATTATTAACGTATTAAAAGTGCATATCGACATTAATATCAACGTGTACATCCGTTTTGAACTTTTATTTACCTACTCATATGATATTGTCCAAATTGTATCATCTTTATAGACTTGTGTGACTATCATATTGTGGTTATTCTATCCTCAAGTAACCACAACTGATAAAAAATGTTACTTAAATTTCAATGCCATTCAATTTCCAATTATGGATAATATGAGATAATTGACAATAGAAAGGAGTTTTAAAAAGCGTTATTTCGAAAATTTTAATTATTATTACTTAGAGGACAGATACGAAATGGCATTGGAATTAATTCAAATGCATATTCAATTTATGAAATCTATGAAGCAAATCATAAGTTTAATAAGCCTAGTTAAACAATTGTAGTTTTCGAGAGGTACTTGAGTTCATTTCAAATTATGTGGGTTTCTTGAGGAAGCGAATGAACTTGGTTTTTATTCTACATAACTCTCTGGTACAGAGAGGGGGTTATGAGTTTGTGCTGATGTTTGTAACTTTACAATACCTTTACGTCCAAATTCATAAAAAAACAAAAGCGTTTAATAACAGGTTTATTAGTCAAATTTCCATACAAAATTTTCTTTATAAACCTTTTATAAACCTCTTGTATCTTTTATGAATTTGAAGGTTAAACTTCAACTTTACCTAACTTCACAAATAACGATTGACTTAGAATTATTTTTTGAGTCGATTTAGCGATGTCCTTCTGTCTATTGGGGTGTCTATGTAGGGTATGTACGGGTAACCTCGACACAGGTAGCAATTCCACTGTGCAAATTAAGACTTTTTGAAAAACACAAGAATTTGAAGGTACCCAGCAAAAAATAAACGAAGTGGTTCAATAAGAATTAATGGTTTCACTACATACAAAGTAGCGATAGGTGCCGAACTTCATATTCCGTAGGAAGTACTTTAAAAATTACTTCCAAAAATGCTACAAAATAACAATAAAACCATCTTTCACCAGTTCTTTACTTAATGATTTTGAAGTACCTCTTTCATATGTTCTTAGGAATTAAATTAAATCAAATCACCACAACATATGAACTTATTTTTTAACTGAAACACTTAGAATGGGGGTGATACACGAAGTATGCAATTTTTTCTACGTCCAGCTTCAAATAGATTTAGGTTTTGCAAAATGGTGACAAAATTTGGTAATGGCATTTCATTTTTCTATATTAAGAGCTTAAAAAATCGAAAAGACGGAGAACAAATTGGTGAATCAATTCGCCGTGAATTATTATTGTTTTGTGATCTTTATAATAACTCCTTTTTTAATTCGAAATTTATACGTTTGATTACACCATCCGACAGCCAATATTAAACATGAAACGGATGGTATACATCTGGAAGTAGAGATCAAATGGAGAAAAACTGCATTTACAGTTTTTTCATTTCGTGATCCTGTTTCCTTTTAAAAGGGCTTCAGAGTTTTAAAGGATACATTTTGGCATTATGGAAAATGAAAGAGGAGAATCCCCCCTATTCCAATTTTTTATTTTGCCATATCGGTATAAAAGGATGCGAATAAAGTCATTTAAAAACTTTATCAAAATATTTTGTTAAAAATTTCGAAACGATATTGATACATTTACATAAGGTACATTTTTGAAAGGACGTAACATACCTCCTTTTTTCTGGTATGTAAAAATAATAAAATACGAAAATTAGGGGAAATGCTACTCTTTCATTTGCTATCCCTAGTGGCATCCTAGGGCAAGCACAAATATTGAAAAAAATATTTTATAAAACTTAGTCCTCGAAAACTGAGAAGTCCTTTTAAAAGGAATCGGGATCATGGAAATTAAAACAGTAAATGCAGTTTTACTAAATTTAGTCTCTAGTTTCAAACGTATACTATTCGTGTTCAACGCACTTTTTATTTTTGTCGGACGGTGTTATCAATGAAATTAATTTTTCTATCACGTAAGGTTTTTAAGATGTTAGCGTTTGAATATTGAAATATTTGGGTCTCCTCTGTAACATATTCTTAAGTTGCTTAAACATAATAGTACTCGATTTAGTAAAAATAAGACATCTTTATTCCAAATCTGTCATCCAAATTTTTCTATCGCGTACTGTTTTTGAAATATTGACGTTTAAAAAACTCGAACTCCACTGTTACGCACTTATATTCTTTATAAATGACACTAAAATTTTCAAACGCGAATATTTTAAAAACAGAACATGCTTGAAAAATTTGGATTGCAGTTTTGGAATCAGGAGGTCCATTTTATATGAATTCAAGTCCTATTTGTTGGATGCAACGTAAGAATACGTAACAATAAACCCCTAAAAGTGCTTGAATATTGTTTTTTTTTTTTACTTTTTAACAGCAAATATCTCAAAAACGGAAAAATTTGGACGGTAGACTCGGAAGCAGGAGACCAAAATCTATAAGGACCAGTTAGAAATTTCACTGGGAGTTTTTTGCTGTCGAACAGTGTTTTTAGTGTAAATATTACAAAAAAATACTCTTTCAATCAATCTTACCAAAATAAGTGAAAAAAAAATCTAATTTAGAAGTTCTAAATCACCAATTAAAAATGACATAATCACACCCAAAATGCCAAGAAATATGTACTTCTAAAGAAGTGATGAAAAAAGCGCTTCCAAAAGATCAAGTTATATTAACATCTGGATCACTGCTTCAGAAGTTGTGATAAAAATGTTAATATATATGTATGTACATAATAAACACTAGTGATATATGTTATACTTAAGTGTCAATCTTTCGCCACTGAAAAGTGGCGAAAAAAAGAACATACTTTGTGTGTCACGCCCATATTAAATTCATCAATGTTTCAGTTGAAGAAGAAGTACATCTGGTTCATAAGTTGTGGTGAATTTTGTAGTGAATGGTAAGCTCTTTTTTTGCTGGGTAGTTAAACCTTATATACGGATTTTCCAGTTTGGTGACTAATTCCTCATTATGGGCCTCCAAAGATTCTAAAAGCAGTGGGACCCACAAACATTTTTTGACAAAAAAAATATTTATTTTTGTTCTTTTTTTAAAAAGTTAGAAAAAAGTAAATTTTTTTCACTTCTTTCATAATTACAAACAATGACTCTTGATTTCCTAACAATTTTTAGCAAAATTGTAGCCACCGTAACGCAGAACAACTCTTGCAAACATACGAACACAATATGAAAGTGTTTAGGCACTCTACATACATAGCTCATTAATACCACTCCATTGGTCGTTTTTGACTTAAAAATCCAAAAAAATTCCCATAACTGACCCCCATTAATTTTCGCCCCTAACATTTTTCCCAAACACACTCCGTACACACATTCCGTGCAAAGATAACATTATTTTTAAACTGCTTCTACGGCTCTAACTGTCCTGATGGTGCCCTGAAAGAAGTCAAACGTATGACCGACCCTGACAATTTTTCCCACCCCAACATCTTCTCAGAACATACATACCATCTATCTTTAAACCATAAGGGGGTCCCCAAAAATTTTTTTTTTCTAATTTGTTTTTAAAATCAGCTCTAACTGTCCCATGTCTGTCAAATGTTTGAAGGACGCCAAATATTTTTAAATCCCCTACGTTCTTTCAGAACAAACATCCCTCTGTCTTTATCCCTTAGAAGGTCCCCATACAATTTCGTAAAAAAAATTGTAAAAATTACACAGCCCTACAAAAAAAGTTTCTGACCTAGAAGCCATTCAAACAAATCTTAATGAACCCCTGAACTCGAATCTGGCATCCAAAGAAAATCGATCATTTGGGTTTCCTGTTATCTTACAAAGAAGTTCCCCAAAGTGACCATAGAGAAAAAATCTAAATCGAATCTTTATGTATTTTGACCTCTTTAACTCAATTCCACTTACAATTAGACAGGTCGATCTTAATTTTTATACCCTACACCACTCTGTGGTACAGGGTATAATGAGTTTGTGCAGATGTTTGTAACTACCCGAAATATAGGTCCTAGACCCAACTTTAAGTATACCGATCGACTCAGAATCACTTTTTGAGTCGATTTAGCGATGTCTGTCCGTCCGTCTGTCCGTCCGTCCATGTAAACGTTGTGCGCACGATACAGATCGCAATTTTTACCCGATTTGTCTGAAATTTGAAACTTAAGCTTTTGACTCAAGGACGGACGCTATTGAAATTGGAAAAAATCGGTATATGTGTTACCTACACTCAAAATATTTTGTAAGTAAATTCAACTGAAAAAACATTTAAAATAATCGTTTTTCCTTTTAAAAAACGGACTACTTATATTTCACTTGAAACAACATACTTTTTCAGTTATTTTTTAACGTTAATAAATGACTAGACATTCCGTAAAAACAAACGATATTTCAGTTATTTTAGCTGTTTACAATTTTTTATTTTGTGAAGTAAAAATAAAATTTTTTGAATAACAAACTACAAAAACCGTACTTCTGTAAAATTTTACGGTATAATCAGTTACAAATAATTTAACTGATAAAAATTTTTTCCGTAAATTTTTGTAGTTTATTGTTTTAACAACTGTATAAATCTTTCAATAATTTAGTTTTTTTTAAAAACAAACGAAAAAACGTTTAAAACAACTTTACCTAAAAACTGTTTTGAATAACCGTAAATAGTTACTGTAAAACTTTTCTAGGTGTAGCCCCCATACAAACGTCTCCTTTAAATGTGGGTCAAATGCCCCTAACAACCGTATGTTAATAGACATCCCTTCAAAATTTGGCAGGCAGAAGTTTTTTGTATTCACAAATCACCGTTCCGAATTTCAATTGGAACGGACCAGTTCTTCTTGTAGCCCCTATACAAACCACCCTCCCGATATTCACATACATGTAAAAAAAAATGATGTAAATAGAAAACATTTAATTAAAATTTTGTTTGTGTGTGTTTAACGCATACTTTAATAACCCAAAAATCTAATTATAATCGGACCATTTTTGGTCCGATATTACTAAAAGCGGTTTATTTGGAAAAAATATAAGCCAATTTCACTCAAATTTGGTATGTGAGTGTTTTCTACACTTATTAAAGATTTGACAAATGATAGACCCAATTGGTCCACGTTTGGACTTGGTGCCCATTTTCCGGGAAACAATGGTGTAGGGTATTATATGGCCGGTCTTGACCGACTCTAATTTTCTTACTTGTTTTTTTCTCTATCTTGTGTATACACTAAAAAAAAAACTGTAAAGTTAGCAAAAAATTTAGTTAAATTTAACTAAAAAAGCACCTGATTTTGGGCCTACTAAATTTCTAGTAAATTTAATGTAGCAAAAAAAAAAACGTACTGTAGAAAAAAAAAAAAAAACGTAACTTTAACTAAAAATTTAGCTGAAAATTTCGTAATATTTTTATGTACATATTTACAAAAAAATTAGTTGAATTCAGCGAAAATTTTTGTTACTTTTCGTAAACTAAAATTAAAATTAAATTAAAATTAAATTAAATTAAAATTATTAAATTAATTAGTAAAAATTCGTTAACTCAGTTTTAAAGTCAACAAAAAAATTAATTCAAAATTTGTTCAAAACTAGTATTTTCGTAAATTTACTAAAAAAAAGTTGTTAAAACGCTTATTTTAACTAAAAATTTGCTAAAAAGCCAGTTAACTCAACTTAACTAAAAAAATTGTTAACTTTACAGATTTATTTTTTTGAGTGTACATTTTAAGGAAATCAGTTAGTATCACTTTGCGGGCTTTCCTTCTAAGATTACAAGGCAGCCCAACGATAGAATTCCATTATGTTGCTGGATTCGAGCTCAGGAGCTCAAAGTACATAAAGATTCGATATATTTTTTCTTATATTTTGAGGTGGTTAATTCTGGCTCGAGGTCATTATTTTCCTTACTAATTAAATCCATGATATTCTCATAGTATAATTTTCAAGAATTTTTTTTTTGTTTTAAATTTATTTATGTTGGTAATTTTTGCAAGACTTAATCGACACGTGTTTCGGAATTTGTCAGATTCCATTGTCAAGATTATTTTGCAAAAATAGAAACGATTTACTACAAAGAAGCAAACGAGTCTAATGACAAATCGTTTGTACACAAACTAAAATATTAATACATATTCGACTCTATCCACAATGGGAATTAGAAAGACGAAGAAATTATACTATACTAGTAAGGCAACGATTGTCAATAAAAAAAAAATATATTTTAAATATTTTTGTTGGTTATATCATTTAAAGTTTGCGTAATCTGGACGTTATTAAGCTTAAATTAAAGCTAGCAAAATTTCCTATATATCATATTTTAAAAAATTAAAGAACTGCTATCAAGTATTTACTTTTCCATTATATGTTTTAGTCACTGTATGGGATTACACTCGCAAATATATATATATAAAAGAGTAATGTGACTGACTGACTGACATACTCATTCATCATCGCCCAGCCCAAACCGCTGAAGCTAGAGACTTAAAATTTGGACTGTAGGTCCACCTCCCGGAATATAGATCCACTAAGGCTGGATTTTTGCCAATGTTGATTCTAAGGGGGTAAAAAACTGTACTTTTGGTACTTTTTATATCTCCTGAAATAATGGTCATAGAGACTTGAAATTTGGACTGTATGTTCACCTCCCGGAATAAAGATCCAGTAAGGCCGAATTTTTGCTAATGTTGATTCTAAGGGGACAAAAAGGGTAAAAAACTGTACTTTTGGTACTTTTTATATCTCCTGAAATAATGGTCACAGAGACTTGAAATTTGGACTGTATGTTCAACTCCTGGAATCCAGTAAGGCCGGATTTTTGCACATTTTGTTTCTGAGGGGGTAAAAAGGGTAAAAAACTGTACTTTTGGTACTTTTTATATCTCCTGAAATAATGGTCACAGAAACTTGAAATTTGGACTGTATGTTCACCTTCGGAATATAGATCCAGTTAGGCTGAATTGATTCTAAGAGGGTGTTGATTCTAAGAGGGTAAAAAGGGTAAAAATGTACCTTTGGTACCTTTTATATTTCCTTAAATAATGGTCCTAGACACTTGAAATTTTGAATGTAGGTTCAGCTCCCGGAATATAAATCTACTAAGGCTGGATATTGTCAATGTTGATTCTAAGGGGTAAAAAGGGTAAAAAACTGTACTTTTGGTACATTTTATATTTTCTTTAATAATGGTCCTAGAAACTTAAAATTTGCAATGTAGGTTCACCTCCCGGAAAAAATATTCACCAATGCTGGGTTTTTGCCAATGTTGACTCTACTTTTGGTACTTTTTTTAATTTACTTAAACAATCCGAGTAAAAATTTTTATATGATGCAATATATTATGATATATAACACAATATATATTTATACGCAATTTAGTCCGAATAATGGTGGATGTTTTTGCATTAAAAAAGATCAATTTGTATAAAATATGATTCGATTTCATCCGAGTTTTGACCAGACATTGCCATATTTCATTGGATCCAATTAGATCTAATTGCATAAAAACATAAAAAATCTTGGTGTGTTTTGGTTTGGGTGAGTTACACCACAGGTCAACGATACATTCACCAAACATATAATTTTCTAAAACAAAAAAAATGTTCGGGTACGCTTCGAACCAGATAGGTGATATACATAACCCTAACAAGGAAATGTTTAGGAACATTTTAAAAGTTTCTTATACTTTGCTTCAAAAACTTAGAACATTTTTGGTTAATTGGAAACATATAAAGTTTTATATGGAACAGAATAAGCTATATATAATTTGATGTTAAATTATTCAGAAAAACAGATTTTGTATTGACCCTCATATTATTTTATTTAATTATATCAACCGTACACCTTTTAATCCGAATCATGATTAAATTATATATTACTACATATGACTGCATTTAAAAAAAAATAGAAAATACCTCACGGGATGTATAATCATATATGATTTATTATGTTTGTATCAAGTTATATATTGTTATATATGTTTATTTTTACTCGGGAATGGTACCTTTTATACAAAGTACCTTTTTTTAAAAGTACCTTTTATAAAAAGTACCTTTTATAAAAAGTACCTTTTATAAAAAGTACCTTTTATAAAAAGTACCTTTTATAAAAAGTACCTTTTATAAAAAGTACCTTTTATAAAAAGTACCTTTTATAAAAAGTACCTTTTATAAAAAGTACCTTTTATAAAAAGTACCTTTTATAAAAAGTACCTTTTATAAAAAGTACCTTTTATAAAAAGTACCTTTTATAAAAAGTACCTTTTATAAAAAGTACCTTTTATAAAAAGTACCTTTTATAAAAAGTACCTTTTATAAAATGTACCTTTTATAAAAAGTACCTTTTATAAAAAGTACCTTTTATAAAAAGTACCTTTTATAAAAAGTACCTTTTGTAAAAAGTACCTTTTATAAAAAGTACCTTTTATAAAAAGTACCTTTTATAAAAAGTACCTTTTATAAAAAGTATCTTTTATAAAAAGTATATTTTATAAAAAGTACGTTTTATAAAAAGTACCTTTTATAAAAAGTACCTTTTATAAAAAGTACCTTCTATAAAAAGTACCTTTTATAAAAAGTACCTTTTATAAAAATTACCTTTTATAAAAAGTACCTATTATAAAAAGTACCTTTTAAAAAGTACCTTTTATAAGAAGTACCTCTATAAAAAGTACGATTTGTTTAAAGGAACGGAAGGACACTTTTTGGTACTTTTTTTATTTCCTAAAATAATAATCATAGAAAGTTGAAATTGGAAAAGGTTCGCCTCTCGGATAATAAAGGGTTTAAAAGGGGTAAAAAAGTGTACTTATTTATTTCCTGATATAATGGTCACAGAAACTTAAAATTTGAAATGCAAAATCCTTCGGTGAAAAAAAAAGATTGGGAAAAGTACTTTTTGGAAATTCCGTTTCTTAACGGGGATAAAAAGTACTTTTAATTAGGGATGTCGCGAATATTCGTCACTATTCGGTATTCGGCATATTCGGCATGTTTTTTGAATATTCGGTTAAATAAATATTCGGCAAAATTAAAATTTGGTTAAAAAACACGTTTTATTAAAGTTTGACTTTTTTGTAGTCATTTTAGTTTGTTTTTTTGTCCAAAAAAACGTGAGCACTTGATTCAAATTCGAATTGTTAAGGTAACTGAAAAAATAGTGTCTGCAAAAGCGTTGTTGTTTTTTAGTCTGGTACTTTTTTTCAATTTTTTACATAGATAAAATACAGGCGTAAGAATAATCAAACTATTCGGCAATATTCGTATTCGGTTCAAGCCGAATACCGAATAGTAAATATTCGGTAAAATGCCGAATACACTATTCGCGACATCCCTACTTTTAATATTTACTGAAACAATGATCCTAGATAATTGAAATATGGATTATAAGATCCTTCGGTGAAGAAAAAGCATTCTGGAAGATGTACTTTTTGGAAATTCCGTTTCTAATGGGGGTAATAAAGTATACTTTTGTTACTTTTTTTGTTCCTATAATAATGACCTAAGAAGAAGGAAATGGAATTGTAAATTAACGGGGAACAAAATGGAATAGAGCAGAGAACAGTACGGAATGATATTTTTTACTAAAGTTTTTCGTGTTTAGCTTTTTTTACTCCATATTTTTTCGCTCTATATATTTTTTCACTCAAACTTATTTTTTTTATTGTCAATATATTTTTCCCCCGGAACGAACATGATAACGTACCAGCGAAGTTATTCAAATTTTATTGTTTAAATTATTCATTGAAATATTTTTTTTATGGAAGACTTAAACGTCCACAAGTAAATAAAACAAAGACTACGTAGGAGAATTTTTTTGAAATTTATAAAGTAATCCTGATCCTTCTATTATCCGGTAATCAATACAACCGGTAACGAAGTACCGGGATGGTAAGCTAGTAACTCATACAAGAATTTGAGATTTGCAAAAACAACTAGCATAAGGTGTTACTTATGGGGTGGTTTAGGGTGCATTAGGGTGGTGCGTATTCCAATGAAGTGCTCAGATCAACTATTTATTGTGCGGGAAAGTTAGTTTAAGTAAATACAAACATTTTAAAACCAAAATGATCAAAATCGGTCCATGCCTTCACTTCGCGCATCGCGGGTCATAATTTGAGTTTTTGAAAAAATGGACATAATGAAAAAAAAAAAAATAAAAAAAAATATTAAAAAAAAAAAAATTGTATAGCATTAATTCGTAAATATTCAGATAATTATTTTTATTTTTTTCGGATATCGATAACCCACCCAAACGTGAGTCCAAAAAAACGCACATTTTTTGCATGGAGCTCAAAACTACTTTTTCCCAACTTTAAAAATTTAATGAAACAAAATTTCAAAATATATTTGTTTATCCATTTGATTTCATTGAATACATCGCAGGGACTGTACAAAAAAATTCTTGGTCCAATTCCTTCATTCAGTTAGTCTGTGGAGCAATTTGAATTTACCGGATTTCAAGAAAATGTGTTTTTAACAAAATTTTTGTCTAATTTATGGCTGTGGGCAACATTTTACTCAAAATTAAACAACAGTCATTTTCAAATGGTTGTTTTGGACCATAGTTACTCTGATATAAAATAATAGGCTTTTTTGACAACGTTAACCCTTGTCGGCACGCGGTTAAAAGTATACCCCAATGAAATTTCAGAGAAAAGTTATTAAATTTTTTAAAATTCCTCAGTCTATAATTGTGTATGTGTACAAATAATGAAGAATTACATATACATTTATGCAAAGTTTTCTTGAAAGACATCTTTAACCCTTGTTGAACCAGGGCCCACAAAACTTTAAACAGCTGTTTTTTTGCCCATAGTCAAATTGGACTTTTTTTTGGACTTGTGAAATAACATTTTTTCGCTCTCAGCTTAACCCAGGAACAACGACGTGGACGTGGCGCAATGTCTGATCCAATTTTTTATTTTTTTTTATTTATAAAAAAAAATAAAAAATTTTTATTTTTTTTATTTATAAAAAAAAATAAAAAATAAAAAAATGGGTTAAGCTGAGAGTGAAAAAATATTAAATACATTTTATAAGTCAAAAAAAGTCCAATTTGACTATGAGCAAAAAAAAACAGCTGTTTAAAATTTTTGGGCCCTGGTTCAACAAGGGTTAATGACAAGGACGTGGGAAATGTCTGATCATATTTTTTAATCGTTTTTTTTTTAAATCGTGTTTTTTACTAAAAATGTAATTTATAAACAACAGTTAATTCAAATGTTCAGTTGATTTAACTTATATAATTGTTTGAGTGTACTCACATTTTCTTGTAAGTATTTATTCAAGCAGACAAAACAAAATTTTCTTTAGATTTATGTCTATGAGGCGTAGTAGGGCATATAAATTTGCAGAAATGTTGTCTGTATATTGTTTTTATTTTATTATTTTTTTTAAACGCTTCTCTTTTGCAGTCACATCTAAATGGCTTCCAAAAAAACAGCTGATTTCATCTAATTACAAAGCTGTCAAAAATATCCTTTTTTTGGTTAAGGAACTTACCGTTATTTTATGTTTTCTATTTTATTTTGAGAGTACGTAGTTTTAAATTGAGTATAAATAGAAAAAGCTTTTTCTGTAAAAAGCTTTAAAAAAGCATAACAAAATTTCTAAGGGTAAAGGTCGTAATTTTATCATTTGTTTTGTTTACAGAATTTTAGTTGTATAAAATATTTGCTGACATGATGACACATTAATGTGTATTTTATATTTATTTTATTATAAGTAAATAAAAATAAGAAAAATAGATAAATTTTTATTGTGCAATTGTTAAATTCTTTAGTGTTTATGGAATATTGACTAAACATAAATTTTTGTTTAGGTATGTCAGCAGAAATAATTGCTGTGTTTTTCAATAAGTGGATTTATTTTCGGATTAATCTTATTTAGTTTAAAATAAATATTTTAACATGCCAAAACAAATTTGAAACATTTTTTTCCGTAATCTACGATAAATTAGCAATTATAATCCGAAAAAATTATAAAAAAATTTGGAAAATGAAAAAAGTTATAAATAAATCAAAATTAATCCAAAGTGGATTTATTAAATCCTAAAATTTAATTGGATTAATTTTGATTTATTTATAACTTTTTTAATTTTCCAAATTTTTTTATCATGTTTTCGGATTATAATTGCTAATTTATCATAGATTACGGAAAAAAATATTCCAAATTTGTTTTGGCATGTTAAAATATTTATTTTAAACAAAATAAGATTAATCTGAAAATAAATCCACTTTTTGAAAAACACAGCAAATGAGTATTTAAAAAAAAAACAAGATCGAGTGTTAAGTTCGGTTGTGCCGAATCTTTTATACCCTCCAACATGATAAAAAGATACAAAAAAAATGCAGTCACTTTTTGTTTGAGGATTGGGGCGGGAGTCTGCGGGATACCTTCCTTTCGCGATAAATACTTACAAATTCATTTGTTATGCTTTTTGCATAAGTTACATAGTTTTATAATTATTGAAATTAATGCTTTATATCCACGCCTACAAAAGGGGCAGGGCAAAAAATTACATATTCTAATCCCCTGGGTCGATGAACGTTACTTTGAACATCTCTGTTATATCAATGTTTCATATGTTTAACAAAAATACGAAAAACAAGTTAAAAAGTTAAATTCGACTTTCCCGAATGTATTGATACCCTGCAGGATGTAAAAGGGTTATTGCAAACTAATTTATTTAAAAAAGAAATTACTTTTGAGAAAAAACAAGTAAAAGTTTACAGGGGCATTTTTTGTAGTGGTGGGGGGGGGGGGGGGGGTTTGTGGTCAATGTGGGTCACTTTCCCCCTCGTGGTTCATATTTACAAATTTATAATGCGTTTTGCATTTTAGTAATACAATTTTATCCTTATTTAAATAATTTTTCAATATCTACGCCCACAAAAGGGGCGGCCCGAAAAAAAGCACATTTTTCCATCCCCAGGTTCAAGGGCAGGACTTAGAACTTCTTTCAACACTACTACTCCTATCCTAATCCTACTGAAGATGACACTAACTGGGGTGTTTGAAACCGGTATAGGAAATACCAGAAATGTCTATAATTTTTAGAAATTCAATTTTTCTTCTGCATTTTTTCAACTTGAACCCTTATAACAAATATAATTAGAGCCCGTGCTCGATCTGTACTTACAGAAAAAATCAAATAAAATTACTGACAAAATATGTCGCCATTAGGCACGTCTCCGAAACAGAAAAAGCAAATTCCTTCATTTGTGTCTGCAATTCCAGATCATGTTGGTAACCCTTGCAAAACAATGTAAGAGACAAAAAAGTTGAAAGAAAGTATGAAGTTAGGTTGAGATTGCTAGAAATAGAATTGTAGTGTTGAAAACTGTCAAAATTTATTCTGTAGAAACTATAAATATTCACATATATAAAAAACAGTTTTCATAAACAAGACAAACCGACATTTAAAATCCTACTGAAGATGACACTAACTCGGGTGTTTGAAACCGGTATAGGAAATACCAGAAATGTCTATAATTTTTAGAAATTCAATTTTTCTTCTGCATTTTTTCAACTTGAACCCTTATAACAAATATAATTAGAGCCCGTGCTCGATCTGTACTTACAGAAAAAATCAAACTAAAATTTTTCATTTGCTTAAAAACTTATGATAAACCTGTAAAAATTGGAATTTTTTTGGGGGTTGGTTTAGTTCCTCAAGGGGGAACTTTTTATCCCCTCCTCCAATTTTACATAATTCCTAATATAACTACCCTATGACCAAATTTCATGAGTTCAGGTCTTTTACTTTGTTTGGCTGTATCGTGTCTTCCGCACACAGACGGATGGACGGACCGACATCGCTAGAATGTCATAGAATCGATTACTGATGAATAATATATATGGGCTATTTCACGTCAACGGGAGACCCCCAAAAAAATTTTGAAAATTTTTTTACTATAAAAATATAATAAATTTACGAGATTTCCTTATAAGTTTTATTGCGCTAAAAAATTTGTAAATTTACAATTTTATTGGTAAAAATCTTGTAAAATTACGAAAAGCTCGTAATTATACCATACGCCACTCTGTGGTACAGGGTATAATGAGTTAGTGCTGATGTTTGTAACTACCCGAAATATTGGTCCTAGACACACCTTTAAGTATACCGATCGACTCAGAATTACTTTTTGAGTCGATTTAGCGATGTCCGTCCGTCTATCCGTCCGACTGTCCATCTATCGGTTTAAGCACGATACAGGTCGAAATTTTCGATCAATTGACTTGAAATTTAAAACTTAAGTTTCTTGTGGCCCAAGGACAAAGCCTATTGAAATTGGAAAAATACAAACGCCCCCTTTGAATTTCGCTTAAGAGCCTCTAATAACAGTATTATAATAGATATCGTTTTGAAATTAAACAGGTAATAATATTTTGTATGCGCAAACCATTATACCAAATTTCAAAGGAATCGGGTCAGTCCTTCTGGTAGTCCCAATACAAACCACCTTCCCGATATTCACATAATTTCCTCAAAATTCATAAAAATGGAAATATTTATAAACATTTTATTTTTAGGTTTTAAACGTGTACTTAAGTAACCTTATCAAATCGAAATATAATTGGACCATTTTTGGACTTAGTCCCCCATACACACATTTGGACCGATATTCAGTTAAATCGGTCAATTGACAAAAAAATAAGCCAATTCCACTAAAATTTGACTTGTGTGTATTTTCTACACTAAATAAAGATCTAACAACGACAGATCCAATCGTTCCATGTTTGGACTTGGGACCCATTTTCAGGATAATAACACTGGTGTAGGGTATCATATGGTCGGTCTTGACCGACTATAATTTTCTTACTTGTTTTTACTAGGAATTTTCGTAAAATAGATGGTAGCAAAAAATCTAGTAAAAACACGAAACCTCCTTGTAAGTTTTATCGCGTCAAAAAATTTGTAAATTTACAACTTTATTGGTAAAAAGTTTGTTTAATTACAAAATTATTGGTAAAAAGCTTGTAAAATTACAATGAATTGTTGTCAAATAGGAGGTAGCAAAAAAAAAAAGTTAAAAACTTTTCTAGTCGTTTTACAAGGTTTTTTTTGGGTGTAGTTGCAAATCGGTTAATACAACCAAATGTTAAAAAACGCATTTCAATAAATTTTAAAAAGTTTTCCTGCTTTGCCTCTCTTTACAAGAGTTTGCCAAAATGATTTATCTTGTGCACTAAGATTTTTTGTTCTTTTAATTTGTTATTAAAACAATATTCTGCGTATTTTATTATTTCTTAGTTCGAGAAACTGCAAGTACTTAATCATTTTAATTTGTTGTTTAATTGCAATTTGTGCTGCACTCATTGTATGAGTTCGAGAGCACAAATGTGGATCAAGGTTGCCAATTAAAGGAAAAATAAATTGCTAGATTTGAGACCAATAATAGCTTGAATTGAATAAATTTGGAAAAAATAAAATCAACCTACCCATTTTTTATGACTTCGAAAAAATCTCCAGATCTTGCCGAAAAATGTCTAATGTGGTTACCCTGGAGCGCATATGCATGTATATAGATTTTATAAGTATGTATGGGTAAACACACTCCACCATACAAAACAATACATGTTTTTCTTAAAATTTATGGATTTTTTATTGTGCTTGGGGAAAAAACTTTATATTAGTTAATGAGAAAAATTATAAATAGTATAAAGTTTTGAATTAATTTAAATACAAATTTGGCATAACCATTTAATAAAAAACCGTAAAAAAATATAATAAAAGTTGAACAGGGCGTTTTTTGTTAAAAAATTTATGTATCAGGATTTTTACACTTAAATAATACAATTTTATAATAATTTGAATTTTTTTAATTTATATATTAGCCAACAAATTGAGGCAGGCCAAAAATATGTAATTTTCTAATCCCCGTTATCCAAGTCCAGGTCTTTAAAAACTTCTAACATAAAAATTTTTCATTTGCCAAAAAAAAATGGGAACACTAACTAAATTTTGAGAAAAAATGTTAATGATTTAGCGGCAAAATTTTTTCATTTGTTTTATTTCATATTTTTCTTAAAAATAAGGGAAAGCCAATAAATAAATTTTGCGACAATTTTAACTAGAAAATGGGAAAAATGTATTCTTTAATTTGAAAACATTTGAGGACTAGATTTGGGCCAACCTCATTGAGTTTGGATTCCATGAGTCCAGACTCTGTTGGCTCGAGACCCTGTTGTGTTCTTCGCAATAGATTTTGATTCAAAACCTTTGTCCGTTTCGCTCTATCTTGCTTAGTTTTTGTGAAACGCGAATTAGAGCCTGATAGGGTCTTGAGTATCTTTTAAACTGCATAACTCTAAAATTATTACTCGGAGGGCTTTCGAGTATTTTGCGGAAGTGTTCTATGAGTCAAGAGCTACAAAAATTCCGTTGCACGTTTTTTCTTGTCGGCAGTAGTTAACGAGATATGTGCATATATAAAATCTCGGGAATGTCTTGCCGATAGTTGTGTAGAGCTAGGTTATTCCATATTTGTAATTTAAAGTACTTTCTTTTAAAAATGTTGTCCGTTTTCAACGAAATTCTAAGAAGTTTGCTTCCTAAATTCTAATCCCCTGGGTTCAAGTGCAGTACTTTGAACTTTTTCAAGTATAAAAAAGTTAAATTTGTTTAACAAAAATACAAAACAATTAAAAAAATAAAATTCGACTTGGACGAATCCAAGAATACCCTCCCCAATGCCTGAAATACTTTTTTTTGACTACAACAATTTTTTTTTTGACTAAAAAATAGTTTTTAGTCATTTTGTAAAAAAAAAAAATAATTTGTGTGTGCATTTTTTCGTCTGTCTGTGGAAAGCAAGATGCATTCCAAACCAGAAAAGCTGTTAATCTGGTCAATCAGCAAAATATGATTCGTCTGTCTGTGGAAAGTAAGACGCAAACCTAATCAAAGGAGCCAGTTAAAAACACTTTTTTTTGTTAACATGATAATGTTCTTAGGCTGGTGTCTAATTTAAAAAAAAATTGCAGGACGCCACCTCAGTTTGACTATATAACATAAGCTAACAACTAACAAAAAGAACATTGGAATTACTGTTTTCATTTTCTTAAAACCCAAAATTTTACTAACTTGGGTTTGTAACTTGGATAATAATTCACCTTGTGGTGAGTAACAAAAATATTCACCAGCTGGTGAATAAAACGTAACATAATTTTTTTTATCAATATTTTTTTTTTTCATCAAAAATTTTTCTTCATCAAAATTTTTTTTCATCAATATTTTTATTTTCTTCAATATTTTTTTTTTCATCAATATATTTTTTTTCCATCAAATATTTTTTTTTTATCAATATTTTTTTTCATCAATATTTTTTTTCCATCAATATTTTTTTTTCATCAATATTTTTTTTTTCATCAATATTTTTTTTCATCAATATTTTTTTTCATCAATATTTTGTTTCATCAATATTTATTTTCCATCAATATTTTTTTTTCATAAATTTTTTTTTCATCAAATTTTTTTTTTATCAATAATATTTTTTCTTTAAAAACCTTTTTTTTATCAAAAACTTTTTGTTATCGACAAACATAGACAAACAGATAGATGGATATCACTTGAATGTCTTATAAACCTTTACGGATCAATAATATATAAACATAATGGGGTCCTCGACCGATATTTCAATGCGTTTTGCATGGAATGATAAATTAATATAGCGGTATTTTTTCTAGAAAAATTTTGCTTTGGAAAGAGCACTTGTTTATACAGCAAAACATTATCATGATTCATTGGTTTGGACACGAGTACAAACTTCGCAGACATTTTTTAATTTTCATATCTGCACATATTTTGGTATTATTTTCCCTTCGTCTTTTTCTTGAACTCGAAAATCTCAGATTCTGAGACATTTTATATAGATAAAGTCTCAGATTATGAGACATTTTTTTTACAGAAAAAGTCTTAGATTCTGAGACATTTTGCTCACAGAAAAAGTGACAGATTCTAAGACATTTTTCCTATGGAAATTGTCTTAGATTCTTAGACATTTTTCCCATAAAAAATTCTCATATTTTGAGACATTTTTCCTATCGAAAAAGTCTCAGATTCGGAGACATGTTTACTACAAAAAAATCCCAGATTCTTCCTATAGAAAAGTCTCAGATTCTGAGATATTTTTCATATGGGCAAAGTCTCAGGTTCTGAGAAATTTTTCCTATAGAAAATGTCTCAGGTCCTGAGTAATTTTTCCTATAGAATAAGTCACAGATTCTGAGATATTTTTGCTATAGAAAAAGTCTCAGATTCTGAGACATTTTTCTATAGGATTTTTTTGTATGAAAGTTTTTAGATTTCACAATTTTTTTTTACAGTGGAAACTTTTTTCTTTCTTTTTCTTTTTGTTTTACTTTTTCTCCTTTTTTTCGTTTTTAGATTATGTCTGGGGGATAATTTCCCCTCCCCCTGTTACCTGCGCGTGCTTTAGTGTGTTCGCGTGTTTTTAACATGTTAATTCGCGAAAAAATTCTGCAAAAACTAACAGTATTACTTATAATTTTTTATCTACTGTACCGATTTCGCTAAAATGCAATTCCAATGTGACTACACTCAAAAAAACCCTTGTAAAATTACAGGAAAAACTTTTAACTTTATTTGTTTGCTACCTCCTATTTGACAAAAATTCCTAGTAATTTTACAAGATTATTACCAATTTGTAATTTTGTAATTTTGTAATTTTACAAGCTTTTTACCAATAAAATTGTAAATTTAAAAATTTTTTGACACGATAAAATTTACAAAGGGGTTTCGTAATTTTACTAGATTTTTTGCTACCTCCTATTTTACGAGAATTCATAGTAATTTTACAAGATTTTTGCCAATAATTTTGTAATTTTACAAGCTTTTTACCAATGAAATTGTAAATTTACAGTTTTTTTGGCGCAATTAAAATTACGAGGAATTATCGTGAATTTGCAAAATTTTTTTTTGGAAAATGTTCTTGAAAATTTGTAAAATTACAAAAAAATTGTAAAATTACAAAAAAAACTGATTTGTTAAAAAACAAGGAAAACCAACGACCGTAGAGGCCGCCGCGCTTATAAGGATACCAAAAAGTTGTGGAAGGTGGCCAAATTCAGGCTGCCAAATTTGGCTTCCAAATTTCGTGGAGAGACCTCTACGGTCGATGGGAAAACTGTAAAATATTGGTAAAATGGGATTACGAGACTTTTCCTAGTAATTTGACAATGTTTTTTTTTTGTGTGTAGATAAATAACAAACAAGCCTCAGGTGCTTCAAATTTGCCTTTCGCAAGTTAGCGTGTTTTCAACAGACGAACAGACGGAAAATCGGACATTGCAAGATCGACTTAAGAGCGATCGAGAATTATGAATATATAAGGCACCCGCTACAGAAAAATATGTGCCCCGTGAATTTCTGAATAGGTTGTATTAATAGCCCCATATGGAACTAAGAAAATTGCGTTTTTGGTTTTTTAATTTTTCAAAAACTGGTCAAATCTTAGAAAAATTGTCAAATTTGTGTCGAGTTGCCTTGTTTAAATATTTATTAATTTAAAACGGAATGCATCACAATCTCAAAAATTTACATTCTTGTATAGTTTTGTATGAGCTATCGACTAATTTTTTTTTTTTTTTTGGAAAATTTTCTGAACCTGTTCTGATATTTTACATTTTTTAAAAAAGTGAATTTATCAAAAAACCTTCCACTTTTTTTTTTTAAGTTAAGATGTTTGGGTATCCACAGAACAAAATTCGGACATGTGTTTTTCGCTTTTTACGGAAAAAATCGCATTTAAATATTAAGTTTCATAACAATTTTATAATTTGCTTGTAAATCTTGTTTCAACATGGCGAATGAGTATTAAATATTTGCATTAATGTTACTCATACGCTATGTTGTAACAAAAAAATAGAAGCAAATTTCTAAATTGTTATGAAATTCAAAATTTAAATGCGAGTTTCTCAAAAAAAAAAAAAAACAAAAAACATGTCTGAATTTCAAAAATTAAAAAAATGGCCGGATTTTTGATAAATTTACTTTTTTAAAAAATGGAAAATTTCAGAACAGGTTCTGAAAATTTTCAAAAAAAAAAAAATTAAAAATTTAGTCGATAGCGCATAAAAAACTATATAAGTATATAAATTTTTGAGATTGTGGTGCATTCCGTTTCAATTTGATAAATATTTAAACAAGACAACTCGGCACAAATTTTACAATTTTTCCAATATTTGACCTTAAGCATTTTTTAAAAACTTTTTTTTAACATTTTTTTAAATAATTTTTTTAAATCAGAATTTTGTCCTTAGAAATATTTATTGAGTTAAAAAGAAAAATTTGCTCCTCCTTCACTTAATTCCACACCAAAGTCCTGTCACTGTGAATGCACAAGTATCACCATAACATTTTTTAACTTTGTTCAAACTCCAATTAAATTTTACATATTAACTTAAGAATTAGTAAGACGATGCTGAATGGAAATGTTAAGTACTTAATAACATATAATATTAAAGAATTCCCTTCTGTCTTTCTATGTAAGTAAATATTTACATTATTTGCGATTCAAAAACGTTTGAGTGTTTTGTTTGAAATTTAGAATAATAAAATTTTTGGAAAAAGTATTTAGAAATGTATGAGTATTACATGTGTACTTACAACATTAAGAGAAATACGAATATGTTTTTATATGAAAAGTAAATATATTAAAAAATAAATTGTAAATTAAAATTTTAATGAAATCGAAAAAAAAGAAAACGAAAAAAAAAACAAGTAAGAAAGTTAAAAGTCGGTCAAGACCGATTATATAATACTCTACACCAGTGCTTTCCGGAAATTTGTCCTCAGTTTAAACATGCACCGATTTGCTTTACATTTCGTTAGATCTCCAATTAGTGTAATAAATACACACAAACTTTCAGTTTTTTTTTTGTTGATCCCATTAAAGATACACTCGAAGACTCCAAATTTGTTGAACTGTGTAATACGGTTATTAAAGTCATTTGAGCCAAATTATAAAGGGACGTTTGTATGAGGGCTATGTAAAAACATGGACCGATTTTTTTCCAATTTCAAGAGGCTTCATTCTTGGGCCAAATAAAGCTTAAGTTTCAAATTTCATATAAATCGATTGATATTTACGACCTGTATCGTGCTCACAACATTTACATGGACGGACGGAAATAACTAAATCGTCTCAGAAAGTGATTATGAGTTTCGGATAGTTACGAACATCAGCTCGAACTCTTTATACCCTGTACCACAGAGTAGTGTATTGTATAAAAACAATTAAGAAAGTTATCGTGGTTCAAGACCGACCATACAATACCCTACATCAGTGCTTTCCGGAAAATGGGTTTATTTTTGATACTTATAGACCGATAATAGACCCTAATGGCGACTAAGTCCATGGGGACTAAGTTAATGGGGACTAACAATAAGTCCAAAAAAATGGTCCAATCACAAGTACTCTCAAAGAATTATGTAGGTAAATTCCACTGAATATTCAATTAAAACAAAATTATTTTATTTAAAAACCATTCCACTGTTTTTTCACTTAAAATAAAATCATACTGCAGTCAATTTTTAATGTTAATTTAATAACTATCTAAAACAGTAAAAAACTTATGAATATTCACTTATTTTGTATTAAAAAACATTAAAATTGTAGAAGAAATTTTTTAATGCCAAAGTTAAATGTAACAGAAAATTAATTTTTAAGACAACGATTTCTTCTTAATCTACAGAAATAGTAGAAAACAAAAAATCCCAGCAAAACTTAGATTACCAAATAAGGTATAAAATAAGGTGATGAGCAGGCGATGAGACTCAAAGTAATGCATCCACATTATCACAAAGAATACCAGTAAGGTATAAAATAAGTCATAAATTTATAACAAAGAATACGAGTAAGGTGTAAAATATATGATATTTTATAGGTTACGAGAAATGAAATAATATAGCATACCAGAAGATAATATATAAGGTGTTACGAGTAGTGAAAAAGTAATTTTGTATTAAATTTACTCACGTGGTTGTAAGTGAGTGTAAGTAGATAAAATATGCTTCTGAGTGTGTGTCGTTAGAAATTTCCTGTCGTGAGCCCATCTCTAGTTTAAACTTATGCATTTTTTTATAAAATAATTATTTTTTATGTTATTGTAATGCATTATGCATCCAATTATAAATAATGCATTATTTTAAACTTTCAAATAATACATAATGTAACCAAATATAAGTCATCCATGATTTAATGTTTAGAAATAATAAATATGAAATACATTTTTTCCACACTCAGAAAATTATTGCAGTTACTACATGACGGTTGTACCGCAACCAATAAAGATATGGTCATTTTCAAAAGCGATTATAAAAGCTGATGAAATTTCTAGTATTTTAAATGTTTGAAACGGTATTATAACGGTATTGGCCTATATAACTAAAACGAACCGGTAGAAACACGAAGAGACACATTTAAAATACTAGAAATTTCATCAGCTTTCATAATCGCTTTTGAAAATGACCATATCTTTATTGGTTGGGGTGCAATAGCCAAATACCGTTATTCTAGGTGGGTATCGGTTGCCAACCCTGATTTAATGTGACTTTGACCAAATTATATTTTTTATGAAAGAAGAAGAGCAATTTTTGCAATTTTTTAAGTTTATATTAGCATAATTTCAACAAAACTCAATATTTTTCAAAAAATTGCCACGGTAAGTACTAGAGAATTTAATAATCTACAAATCAAGGAAAAAAATCATTAAAATCGGTTCAGTAGTTTTTGTTATACAACTGCAGCCTATTTTAGTCGCAACCCTGGCAATTCTTGTTGACCAAATTTGGTGTTATAAAATTTTAAAAATATTACAATAATTCATATTTCAAATAAAAAAAAAATAAACAGATTAAAAAAATATTGCGTATTTATATTTTTATAGCTGTTTAAAAATGGCTCACGTTAAGACTGATTTTTTATTTAAACACCGCCCCCCCCCCTTAAGTGTAAACAAATTTATTTCTTTTCCAAAATTGAATTGTACAGTTTCTTTGTGTACTTTAGTTTTAAGAAACTTTTCTTCTCTCATTTTTATTGGGTGTCACTCAAAATCAAAATATTCTGTATCAACAATTATAACAAGAATAACTTTATTATGTTGCTCGTTAAGAAATTTAAAAGTTTTTCATATACACACAGGGAAAGTGTGAGGTGTCATAGGGCGTAGTTGGCATAGGAGAAATTTTTAATAGAACAAGTAAAAATATTAAAAGCGATTTGGTCAAATCTATTAATACCTTCCGCAATGCCAATAATATTGTAAAACATATTGTAAGAATATTGTATACCAAAAATGATTGCAATTTTATTGACGTGAACAAAAATTGTATAAAAAATTTTGACTAAAAAATTTTAAATTTGTTAAAAATCCTTTTTTAGTAATTAAAAAAAAAAATTAAATTGACTTTTTTATGCCTGCAAATGTTGTACTCTTGCCTAAAACAATAAATCATGAAATTGTTTTGCTAAATAAATGGGTATATTTGCCATTTCATGCAAAACGAATTGAAATATCGGTCGAGGATTCTATTAAGGGGGGAATTAACAAAAAAGACAGCCTTAATTTGAGCAATTTTTAAACACCTATAAAAAAATAAATACGCAGTAATATTTAATTATGTTTTTTTTTATTTGAAAGATAATTTATTGTAATATTTTTAAAATATTAAATATAAAAAAAATATATAAATCAATTACAATTGCCAGGGTTGCCAGAAAATCGGCTTCAGTTTTACGGCAAACACTAATCGATTTTGATGATTTGGTTTGATTTGTAGATTAATAAATTCTCTAGTAATTACCGTGGTAATTTTTTTTAAATATTGATTTTTGTGTAAGTTATGCTAACGTTAACTTAAAAATGGACAAATTTGCTTTTCTTTTTTCATTATAAACATAATTAGGTCAAAATTTCAGAAAAATGGCCAAAGTAAGTACTAGAGAATTTAATAATCAACAAATCCAAAAAATTTCATCAAAATTGGGTTCTTCTGTACAACTGCAGCCGATTTTGTCCCTTAAAAAAATCATTAAAAAATTGAGTGGCAACCCTGGAAATTATAGTTGAACAAATTTCGTGCCATAAATTATTAAAAATATTACCAACATTTTTAAATTATTGTTTCTGTAAAGACAGTCGAGCTCAGGCTCTAATTATAATTATGTATTATAATTTTTTGATTTGTTATATATGGTTTTGAATTGAGAAAAGTGTGAAAGAAAATTTTTTAATTTTTCTAAAAATTTAAGACATCCTGGTTTGTTTCTTACTAGTTTCATACTATCCAGTTATAATAATCTTCAGAAAAACTTAATGTCAAATTAATTCAGTTAATAGTCAATAGAACTCTATATGTGAAAATTATTAACAGATCGCAGCCGACAAGGAATGAACCCATCATCTGTAATACTTTGCTATTAACTGCTTGTAACGTACAATCACTCTAGATCGATACGCCAAGTAGGCTGTTAAGCATTTTATCTTTCAGATTTATTTATTTTTTATAGCTGTTTAAGAATTGCACACATTAAGGCTGTATTTTTTGTTTAATTCCCCCTTAAATTTTTATATTATTGATCCATGATGGTTTCTAAGACATGTAGAAAGTAGGATGCAGTCCCAACCAAAGATCTCTAAATTTGGTAATTAAGTAATATCGAATTTAAGAAATTTTAGCGATATTCGTCTGTCGACCCGCCTTTAAGGCTGTTTTTTAAATAAAATTTCGTTTCATTTCATCACTATTTTAAATCGCAAATACGAGCTCTAACTTCGAAGCACGGCTTGTTAAAAAAATGTCGAATTAGAGCACAGTGTAATTAAAAACAAAAAACCTAAATAAAATCTCAATGTATGATTTTTTTTTCAATGCCCAACTTTAACCCCTCAGCGGTGTGGGTTAAAATTGTTTGTAGTTTATTTAAAAAGTTTTACGTTTTGTTGTTTTTAAAAGAAAACCCATTTGCTTAATGTTCAGTTTATTCAAATGACTATTTCTGTTTTTTGTTTCAAAAATAACAACATCAAAAATAAAGACTTTTATTAGCATTCAATTTTTAAAGTCATTTATTTTTGTTCTGTAAGTAAAAAATAAGTGATTATTCTTTAATTTTTAATGTTTTGTGAATTTTTTGTTTTTTTTTTAATTGTTTGAATTTATTTCAAGAAAACTAATAAGTACTTGTGGGGTTTTTTTTTTTTTTTTTGTAGAAAAAAGTACTCAAAAAATTATTTATAGAAATATAAAAATATGTTTGTATCAAGTGACTTTGGCACGATAGTAGAGCGTCTGGCCAGATTGTAGTTGATTGCGGGATCGATTCCCCAAAAATTTTATTAAAAATTTTTTAAAATAAAATTTAATAGAAAAATTCTAAAAATAACCTACGAAATCATTACTTTCAAATGTTTTCATAGTTATTTTTTTTTTAATTTGTTGGTAAAAATAACACAACAATAATTAATTTTTAATGTTTTCGTAGGTTATTTTTTTCGAATTTGTTGGTGAAAAAATGAAAGCGACTTTATTTTTTAATGTTCAATGTTATTTATTATAGAAAATTTTATTAATAGTAAAAAAATACATGTTGATGTTTACTAAAACAAATGAATAATTACTAGGATGGTTTTCAAATGTTTTATCATTTGTTTTAAAAATGTTTTTCATTTGTTTTTGTCTACAAAATATTTTGAGTGTAAGTGCAAAAAAGTGGTTTTCACTTGTTTTTTTGCACTTTTATTAAACAAATGGAACATTTTTATGTCAAAGAAGTTGACTTTGTGAAAAAAATTGATAACAAAATTTTCTGATAAAAAAAAAAATTTTTATGAAAAAAAAAAAAATTAAAAAAACTTTTTTTGATAAAAAAAAAAAAAAAAAAAAAAAAATTAAAAAAAAAAATGTTTTTTTTTTTTTGCTGAAAAATAATTAATGTTTTAATTATGTTACGTTTTGTTCACCACCTGGTGCAAAACTTTTTTATTGACCAGCAGGTGAATTCTTATACAAGTTATTTAGTAAGGTTTGGTATTTATTTTTTACTAAACGCTCGGTTTACATTTACGAAAAGGCTCGTTGGGTAGAACTTAACGAATTTTTCCGGCAATTCAACTGGAAACTCTGTTTCCTTGACGGTAACGTCGATGCCGCGGCCGAAATGGTGGGTAATGTGATAATGCTTGGAATGAAGAAATTTATTCCATCAAAGCTAATTTCGGTTAAGTCAAAGGATAAGTGTTGGTTTAACCAGACTTGCAGGAATGCAGTTAGATCTAAAGAGGAAGCATTCAGAAATTGGCGGGAGGACAAAAACGACAATTCTGATATGCTGAGCAAGCAGGCGAGAACAAATTGTGACAGGGTACTGAGACGCGAGAAGCTTCTCTACGAACAGCGTCTTCGTGCTAAAGTTCTTTCTGCCCCTCGGGGTAGTAAGAGCTTTTGGTCATTCGTAAAGAGAGTAAGGGACAATGCTAGTTCTTCTATCCCGACCCTTATAAAAGATGACCAAGTGTTCACTGACCCGGTTGATAAGGCTAACCTTTTCGCTGATTTATTTGCAAGAAATTCGTTCTTGCCGGAAGGCGATCAACCACTGCCAGAACTTGAAAGAGTATCCAGTACTATGCCCAAGATATTTTTCCGAGCTCGTGCAGTTAAAAGGGTTCTTGAAGATCTCAACGTAAATAAGTCACCGGGACCCGATGGCATTCCAGCACTGGTTTTAAAGCAGTGCTCATCGGCGTTAGCCCGTCCATTGGCAAACGTTTTTAGCTTTTCGTTACGTAAGGGTACCTACCCCTCCTGCTGGAAAGTGGCTAACGTTCAACCGATCCCTAAGAAAGGTGCGTCTTCAAACCCCGAGAACTATCGCCCCATATCTATTTGTTCTACGCTCTCGAAGGTGATGGAGAGCATGGTAAATCACCATCTTGTTGACTATTTAGAGTCAAACTCACTTTTCAGTGACCGACAGTATGGCTTCCGTAAACGTCGCTCTACGGGGGACTTGATGGCGTTTCTTTCGGAACGTTGGAGTCGTTCTATCCACCAATTTGGTGAAAGTAAGGTGGTTGCTTTGGATATTTCCAAGGCTTTCGATCGTGTGTGGCACGACGCACTTATATCTAAACTCATTGCCTTTGGTGTAAGCAGTGATTTCTCTCGATTTATATTGAGTTTCCTCCGAGACCGAAGTATACGTGTTGTTGTTGATGGGGTATCATCGCATAGGTTTCGACTTAACTCTGGAGTACCGCAAGGTTCCGTTCTTTCTCCTACTCTTTTTCTTATCTTTATTAATGACCTTCTTAGTCAAACTTTCAACCCTATCTACTCTTTTGCAGACGACAGCAACATTTGTCATTCATTTTCCTTCGATCATAGGCCAAGCCTTGTAGAGGTTGGGCGCGTGCGGCAGATTATGAATGACACTCTCAATCAGGACCTGTTGACAATCTCTGAATGGGGTCTTGCGAATAGGGTCGATTTTAATGCACGCAAGACCCAATGTTGTATGTTGACCCATAGACGTATTGTGGAACCAACATTGTCGTCTGTATCTATTGGTGGTATCGATATTGAGGAATCAGATTCTCTTGATGTTCTGGGCATGAAAATCCAGTGTGATGTCCGTTGGAATAAACATGTTTTTCAAGTGTCGAAAGAAGCATTCAAGTGTCTTGGTTTCTTAAAACGGTGCAAGAACTACTTCACTCCTACTGATCTCCTTAATATTTATACCACCTATATCCGGCCGAAGATGGAATACAACTCCCATATATGGGCAGGGGCTTCAGAGTCTATTCTGAAGCTTCTGGACCGTGTTCAAAGGAGGGCGTCGAAGCTAATCAATGACAGTAGGGTATCCAACTCTATTGACTCTTTGGAGCATCGTCGGAATGTGGGTTGTGTAACACTGTTCTATCGATATTATCATGGTAAGTGTTCTGCTGAGATAAGCGAACTTATTCCCCGAGCACGGGTTTTTGTTCGGAATACTCGCTTGTCTAGTAGGGCTCATCCATTTGTTGTCGATTGCCCAGTGTACCGCACAACGCATTACAGAGAAAATTCATTTATAAGCCGAACTATCCGTATGTGGAATATACTTCCTGTAGAGGTCTTCCCTGTTAACTACAATTTGGAAAAGTTCAAATCAAATATCCACAAACACTACTCCCTCTATCCTCCCTCCCATAACCTATTTTCCTAATTATCAACGCAATGCACTGCATTTAAAGGGGACATCCCCTGAGTGTTGGTTAAGTCAAAAAAAAAAAAAAATTCTATGGGTTTCCGTGCAAGAATTTGAACTTCTTCTGACATCAATTTTTTTTTTTTTATTATCTGAAAATATTTAATGACATCATAACCTAACCAGAAGTATCAACAGCTTTCGGAAGTTCACAAACATTCAACATAAATTTGCCACGATTTTCTTTTGGTTTTCTCACACTCTAATATTAACAATAATAGGAAAAACTTTTCATATTAGCATAATTCTGTTATTTTGTTTAGAGTAAATAAAATTGCATAAGAAAATTGCATTTTTTATATTCAAATACAATTGCATAGTGAAGATAAGAGAAGATTTCCCACAACAATAACACATTTTTGAACAAAAGAATATCCGTAGCTTTTGGGAAACGTAACCATTAAACTACGCAACTGCAATATGCTACGCTGATATTATATGAATGCTTTTTTTATGATTATAGATAAAATTCTTTTGTCGATGTATGGAAAACAAGAATTGTTTAAAAACCACTGACGAAATCAATACAACTTTAAATTGAATCTTCTACAATCACACATTCGAATATTCAAGTTATTTTTGAGACTATTTCATACAGTGGGTGGGCAAAGAAATTTTAGGATATTTTAAATGTAACATCTAGTTTGTCTCAGGTTATGTTTTGGACTTTCAAAAGGATGTCCGGTTCTTATAGTAATATTGGTCTCATACTGATTCGATGTTTTTTCGGTTTTGTTAAAAATATTTTGTTTACATGTGCTTGAGAGCGTTAATATTTTTAATATTTTCATATCCAAATAAAATCATTTTTAAGTGTTTGTTTTTAATTGCTAACCATATACATTTGATCCCAATTTTTGTGTTATTTATCGAACAATCTAAATAGAGCAATCCAAATTCATGATTTTTCGTTTTTTTGTTCACAATATTTCCATCGATTTGTTTTTCTTTGATACGCATAAAGTTTTATGATTATTTTTTTGTTTTTGTTGAAACCAAATTTTTGTTTTTATTTTTGTTTTCCAACCAATTTATTTTTGCATGTGAGAAATTATAGCAGAAGTTTTATTTTCCACATACATATTTTTATTATTTGCATTGTGGAAAAAAAAAACTGAAAAAAGTTTTATGATGCTTTTTAACCAAAAAGAAAAACTGTTTTGTGGAATTTTAAATCAGGCTTATAGACTGGTAAAAGAAACAACATGTATTTGTAGTGATGTGAGATTTGTTGGTTAATTAAATAAAAAATTGTGGGTTCTGTATTTAAGGTAAAAAAATAAATTTTTAAGAAAGTTGTTTAGAATAATGTTAAAAAATAAAAAAATGTCTCAGACTTTGAGAAATTTTTCTTTATTAAAATTTTAGATCCTGAGACATTTTTTTGTAAAATATTTTTTTATAATGATGTCTCCGGATCTGAGATTTTTTTCTATTTGAAAAATGTTTAAGAATCTCAGAGCATTTCTCAGATTCTAAAATATCTCAAAATCTGACACTTTTTTAATACGAAAAATATGTTAGAATCTGACAAGGGAAGTATCTCAACCCTTATGAACCGATTTGCCTGAAACTTAAAATATATATAAAAGAGACGATTTTAAGGTTGGGGTGTCTCGGCTTATCGGCCATATCAGTGTTTCAAAATTTCATTGTCCCCTTATGAAACAATATAGACCTCCGGGAAAATTTCGATAACTTCCGAACTAACCAGTTTATCCTCTAGAGCAAAAATACGTGTCGACTTAAATTTAATAAAGATTATTTCGTTTTCATATGGACATCGTAGGTCTATGTCTTCATATAAATACCCCCCAAAATTTACCCATTTTCATGAAAAAAGTATTTAACGAAGCCAAACTTTTACAAGGTTATGCCACCATTGCACAGTGGTTTCCGTTATATGGACAAGCGGTCAAAAATCAATATCTCCAAAACTAAAAAAAAATAGGGTCTTCAAAATTTGTCAGCTCATAGTATGCCCGAAGAACTTAAAGTTTGAAAAAAAATATTAGGAAAAAATATTAAAAACTGTAGCCACAGTAGCCATTTGATCTTTGAAGGGTTAATTGGCTACCACAGGCAAGTACACTTGCTTAAGCGTTTTTGGAGATTATTTTCGTTCAAGTAAAAGATACGGTAAATGTTTTAAAGGTTGAATTGTAGAGTAGGATTTCCGCAACAAAAGTCTAGTTTACAGTAAGTCTCTAATTTGATCCACTTACTACTTACACTCAAAAAAAATTCCGATAGGAAAAAATTAACACTCAAAAAAATTTGTATTTACAAAAATGTCTGAGAACAGTTTTTTGCTCAAAATAAATCATTCTAGACAAAATTTTTATACATTTGTGTATTCCGCCAAGTCGGGTTTTACTTTTTTTCTTGTTTTTTCTACAAAAGTATTTTTTTTTAATATTCGGCTTCGGCTTTGCTATCGGCCGAATGGTGAAAATTTGGCCCAATATTCGGCTTCGGCCAAAAAAGGTGTATTCGGTCGGACACTAGTAGCTATTATCGAGTTGCAGATTTATCACAGCCAGTTGCAAATAGCTTTGGCCAGAATTGCAGAATCGTCAAAAGGCAAATTTTTTCACCAAGAAAAATAAGGGGGAAGGAGAGAGGTTAGGGGTCCATTTTTTTTGTTTCTAAACTGTTATTATGTCACAGACCACGACCATTAACAGAAACTCAAAATCGCTTCGGCAGAAAATGTATGGTCGTCAAAGGGTTAAACCGACAGTCAAATACCTCAAAATTGCAATATATATAAAATTTAAATAAAATTGCAATATAAAGTTTAAAATAACGTCAATTTAAAAAAAAATATTTCTCTTTACTCATATTCTTTAAGAGAAATAGTACCAATCAAAATGCAATTTTCCACCATTTTTCGTTGGATGACTAAGTAAATCACGTCCATATGCGAAAATATGCAAAAACCCGCGGCCACAATATTTTTTAACTTAAAGAGGAGAAAAAAATCTTCAATTTGATGTATAAAATGTTGTGGGCAGATGAGGGCCAAATATCTAAAAGTCTATGTGAAAAAGTAATTTTTTAAAAAAGTGTGTTATTAAAAGGTCAAAAAAGTATTCTTCATGGATTTTTTAATGGGCTTATGTTTTTGCAGCTTTTATTATTAAATTTGGTAAAAAAAACAGGTTAAAATTTAATGTTAGTAGTGTTTTTGCAAACTTCTGCAACAATATCGCGTATAATTTTTTAGATAAACTTAAGAATTATTTTATGACTATGCAACCACAATATATGCCGTATAAACATTCCCCCACTTTCAACGAACACAAACATTAAATCTCGTAAAAAAAAACAAGAAAATTGGAAAGATTCATAAAATTTAGAGTGTTATCAATAAATTTAGTTCATTAAAGCTTAGAAAAAAAACATAAATTTTTTTGATTTTTGGCCTATGGGGGAAACCACTGTGCATTGGATAGGCATTAAAAAAACCTTTATTCTCATATGTTAACATCATATAGTTCCTTAGAAAGAAGTGGCTGAAAAATCCAAAAAACGATTTTTTCGCCATTTTTTGACCCATGTTTTGAACCCCTAAATCCCCGATATGGCCGATAAGCCGAGACACCCCAACCTTAGAATTGTCTCTTTTATATATATTTTACGCTTCATGCAAATCGGTTCATAAGGGTTGAGATACTTCCCTTGTGAGACTTTCTTTATACGAAAAACATATCAGAATCTTAACTTTCTGTAGAAAATATGCCTCAAAATCTGAGAAATTTTTCTATGTTTGTCTCTGAGCCAATTTTTTTTTTATAAAAAAAAAAAAAAATTATAAAAATATGTATTTACCTCAAATATGCATTGTCTGCTTTAAATATGTAACAAAGAAATATTTGTATATAAAGTATAAATTTCGATTTTTTTTTTAATTTTTTTAACAAGCATCTCAAATATTGACTATAATAATAATTTACATATGTAATATAAAGTCCTTTAAATAATAATAAAAAAAACGAAACACACTACCACTACTACTTCTATATATACTCATACATTTACACACAGAGAAATAAATTTCAAATAGAATTTTTTAGTTGTATCAACTCATACTTTAGCTGTCGCTAATAGTTTTGGGTGTAGCAACCAAATTTTGTTGTTGTTTCAATTAAATGTCTGTTGTTTCAACCGAATTTAGCTGATACTATCGATATTTAATTTAGACAATCTATATCTACACAGAAAATAATATCGTATTTTTTTTTTTTTAATTAAAAATGGATTTGATATTAAATTTAACTTTTAATTAAACATTTTAATTGATTCAATTAATGTTTTAATTGAATTCTTAACTTTACTGAAAACAAAAATAAAATAAACAAACGAAACCGGTTTTGTATGCATTAGTGTTAGTAGCCAATGAAAAAATAAAAATGCAAAAAACAACAAAAAAAACTTTTGAACTATTGTTTTGTATATTTTGGTTGTAGCAGCCACCAAAAAAATTTAGTTTCATTGTTTTCTTTAAGGCGAGTGGTCGTTGCGGATAAAGTGTTTTGCTAATGAAATGTGTACAGTTGAAACAAAAAAAAATAATATGAGGCATTTGCCTTGTGTTTTGCACATTGAAATATAATTTTTTTTTTTTGTTTCAACTTTACTAAAGCGACAAAAATGCATGCAATAACAAGATTTAAAAATAAAAATGTAATTTTAAATAGTTATTGATATTTTAAAGTACTACTATAATGTTTCTATGCAAAACTATACCAACTGTTTATATTTAATAAAGAAAAAAAATTCTTAATAATATAAAAAAATAAAATTCTATGTTTATTTATTTAAGGGCATTTTTTGAAGTTTAACTTTCAAAATTAAATTGAGTTTTGGTCTTTTTTCAATTAAACATTTTATGTGAATCAATAAATCTATAGTATTGATTTTCAATTTTATATTAATTTTTGTTTTAGTTTTTTTAATTACAATTTTAATTGGTTTTCCATTTTATTTTCAATTAAAACTTTAATTGATTCAATTAACAATTTAATTAAGTTTTAAAACTATTTTCAAACAAAATGAGTAATTAATATGCGCATTTCCGTGATACGTCCGAAATCAATTAATTTTTTAATTGAATCAACGAATTTCGTAATTGAAATTCATTTTTATTTTTTTCTGTGTATAATTCAGTTGTACATTTTGAAATTTGTTTTGTGTGTGTATGTATTTGGGGCATTCCAGGCCACATCACTCACTTTTATACCCGATTCCATTCGATTATTTTTTTGAATATGTTTTAGTATTAAATGCAACTTTCACTCAAAATTTCAGCTTTTTATACCAAGTTGGTGTAGAGCAATTTTTCAAAATGGCTATTTTTTTTCAAAAAAATTAAAAATTGAAATTTTCAATTAATTTTGACCAGTAAGAAATATAGATATCTTTAAAAAAGTTGGAGAACGTTTAGTTGGTATTTAAATGTAGTTTTAAAAAAAATATGAAAAAATTTTTGGAAGAAATTATCACTTATTTTTTAACGTTTAAAAATTAAAATCGACTTTTTGAAAAAGTTCGAAACTTTAAATTTTTTTTAAATAGTCTAAAAATTCTACTCTAAATTACGCAACTTTTAAGCCATAATTCGAGATGAGATCGCAATTCGTTCTATTTTTTTTTTTTAAATTAAAATTATTTTATATGGTGCTTCAAAAGAATTAAATTGATAGATACTGACCCTAACTTACCATAGATATATTCATTTTGATATTTAAGAACGATCGGACATGGGTAAGGCGATCCACATGGGTCTTGACGTTTAGAAAACGGATTACAAGGAAACATTTTAATTTTTTCTGTTTTCTCAATTTTTTTGGTATTTTAAGTTCAGTTTTAATTCAAGTGGTTACAGAATTATTATACGGAGTAAAATCCCTCTCTAATAAGGTACCAAAAACTAAAATCGGTTGAAAATCAGCCAAGTTATTACAACATCCCCAGGCATCTAGCGTGTGTCACACCACTTCATTAAAGAATACGATACGTTTTGGTTTTTCCAAATTAAAAAAAAGAAAACATTTTAAAATAGAGATTTCAAAAGAGTATTGAAAATGCAGGCATTTTTAGCATTAATTTACTCCACATCATAATTCTGTAACCAATTGAATTTATATGTAAAAATGTTTTGAATATTTTTGTTGGTTATAGACAATCGTTGCCTTACTAGTATAGTACAATTTCTTTGTCTTTCTAATTCACATTGTGGATAGAGTCGAATATGTATTAATACTTTAGTTTGTGCACAAACGATTTGTCATTAGACTCGTTTGCTACTTTGTAGTAAATCGTTTCTATTTTTGCTAAATAATCTTGACAATGGAATTTGACAAATTCCGAAACACGTGTCGATTAAGTCTTGCAAAAATTACCAACATAAATAAATTTAAAACAAAAAACCAATTTTCTTGAAAAATATGCTATGAGAATATCATGGTTTTAATTAGTAAAGAAAATAATGACCTAGAGCCGGAATAAACATCCTTAAAATATTACTACCTCCGTCCCGAAATATTTTTAACATTTCTATAGATTTTTTTGTCCCAAAATAAACTTAACATTTTATTAAGCAGTGTTTTAGTTGAAATAATACAAGATAAAGTTAAAAAAACAATCTTATACTAATCTCGTGTACTAAAACTGTAATAAAATTAATTAAAAATATTTGCAAGATGTCCCTATTGCATCCATAATGCATTTATTAAAAACCGTTAAAAAGGTCTCTAGCGTAAAATTTCTTATTTCATACGCCGCATTTTGTAATAATTTTCATCTTTTCGACCATAGTGGACACCATGCCTGTTTGTAACGTCGAAAACAAGTTGTCTCATTTATCTGGATGCAGTTTATTGCATCCATTTTGCACGTGAATTGAAAAATTGCAAAGCTATAAAGAATTTTTAAATTATTGATATGTCCCGATACGTAATAACAAAAAAAACAAAGCTTTTTTAAAAAATCCTCCATAATCCCAGCCAAAATATAGAAATGTTAAGATTATTTTGGGACGGAGGTAGTATATTTTAAAGGTCGAAAAAAACAATTTTTATTGTTTAATAAAAATTAATCACAACTTTTCTTCTAATTTTACGAGGTTTTTTTGAGTGTATATGGTGCATTCCAGGCTAAATCACTCACTTTTAGACCTGGGGGTCGATTAATTTTTTTTTGATATGTTTCAGTACGTATTAAATGCAATTTGCACTCAAGTTTTCAGATTTTTATAGCATGTAAGTGTTACCCAGCAAAACTTTGGTAATGGGTAGTGATTATATAACACATTACCAGGTAATGTATATACCTTATTTGTAGCATTATTTTAGGATGTCTTACCAAACATTTGTTCCACAACGTATTATTTTCAAGTGAAAAATAATGAATTACTAATAATTTGATACGTAATGCATGATTATTGAAAAAAATGTATTTCATATTTATTATTTCTAAACATTAAATCATGGATGACTTATATTTGGTTACATTATGTATTATTTGAAAGTTTGAAATAATGCATTATTTATAATTGGATGCATAATGCATTACAATAACATAAAAAATAATAATTTTATAAAAAAATGCATAAGTTTAAACTAGAGATGGGCCCACGACAGGAAATTTCTAACGACACACACTCACGAGCATATTTTATTTACTTACACTCACTTACAACCACGTGAGTAAATTTAATACAAAATTACTTTTTCACTACTCGTAACACCTTATATATTATCTTCTGGTATGCTATATTATTTCATTTCTCGTAACCTATAAAATATCATATATTTTACACCTTACTCGTATTCTTCGTTAAAAATTAATGACTTATTTTATACCTTACTGGTATTCTTTGTAATAAGGTGGATGCATTACTTTGAGTCTCATCGCCTGTTAAAATCATCAATGCTGCAATGTATAAAATAAGAGATCCTATACCTTATTTTATACCTTATTTGGTAATCTAAGTTTTGCTGGGTAAGTAATCAATTTTCCAAAATGGCGATTTTTTAAAAAAATTAAAAAAAAATGAAATTTGCAATTAATAAAAAATAAAGATATCTGAAAAAAGTTGGACAACGTTTTGTTGGTATTTAAATGTAGTTTTAGAAAAAAAATATGAAAAAATTATTCAATGTAACTATCTCTTATTTTTAAACGTTTATAAATTAAAATCGACTTTTGAAAAAGTGCGAAACCTTCGATTTTTTTGTAAATAACTATAAAAATTCTACTCTAAATTACGCAACTTTTAAGCTGTAATTCGAGATGTGATCACAATTTCTTCTATTTTTTTCAAATTTTTAAAATTACACCTTTTATTTTTTTGCTCTGATTTATTTTATATGATGCTAACTTACCCTAGATATATTCATTTGGAAGTGAAAATACGTCTTAGAAATTTTTTGGTATTTTAAGTTTTAGATTAGAAGAAAGTTTGTAACTTTTTTTTTCAACCTCCTAGTATTTGACAAGAATTCCTTTTTATTTTACAAGCCTTTTACCAATAATTTTTGTAGCATACAACGGGTTAATTTTTATGGTAGATGTTATGTGGAGGCAGAAGGTAGCGGGTGCACGCATTTTAACCGGCCTTATTGCTCGTCGTAGGGGAGGTTCGTTGCTACACTGCTTCCGTACCAATTAGCCACACGAAACTTTAAATTTTGCGTGCTAGGGAACAAAACGGTCAAAGAATTACTAAAAACTGACAAAAGAAATTAAAACACTGTCACATGATGGAAAATGGCATATGCCCGCCCAACCATGATCACAAACACAAGACACTTTTACGGCTTTTGTTTTCAGATTTGTTCCAGGAATTTTTCTATGAAAAGAGCTACTCAAGCACTTTTATTAAAGTTTTTAAGACACTTGAAATTATCACTTTTTATGTTTTCAGTAGCACTTTTTATTAACTTTTTCGGACACTTTCACTATTAATTTTTGTTGTTGAAAAGATGATTTTTTTTAAAAGGTGTTTTTCGGTGATATTGGTGATTTTTAGGTGAAGATCCTGGTAAGATGAAAATGGTGTTCGGGTTTGTCGGTGAGGGTTTCCCGTTCCCATAAAAAAAGTGGTTTGGGGACTTTTATTGGCCAAAAGCTCCCCTCTGTCCTCTCGAAAAACGCGTATGTGTGTGTGCTGTAATCAAAGAATTTTGTTATGATATGTATATGTGTGTTTTTTTATGTGGTATTGCGTTTTACCTTTTTTTTACAGCTAACAGCAAGGTATATGAATAAAACCTTTTGCTGGCTCTAATTAAATGAGAAAAATCTCCCGTATAAAGGATGTGAATTATGATTTTTCTTTTATGGAATTTAAAAGAAAAACCACACGTAAGATTTCGGATGAAATCGAAGATTTGCAATGGAATTTCTCCAGGAAAAATTATTCCTATTAGGAAAAGAAATTAAATCGAAAATTTCGATTAAAAATAACATAATTTTTTGAATAAAATTAATTATTTTTAATCCAATAACATCCAGAAATTTTCAGTTGGAAAAATTATCATTCAATCAAACGAATTCAATTGAATAAAAATTTTTAGAAAATAACACGAATTTTTCTGGTATTATTTTCTCCAACAAATTGAAGAAAAATAATTAAAATTTTCAAAATAAAAATCTTCTATGATTTTCAAAAAAAAAAACAAAAATAAAATTTCAAAATTTCCAACTTACTCTGTGAGGTTTCAAAAATTGTGCGCGAAGCAGATTAAAAAAAAACACTTGAAGGTGATGATCAGCAAAATAGGCCGAATCACCATCTTGAAATCCCTTTTATACCCCATATATTTTGGAAAATTTTGGGAATCCTGGGAAATTTGGAAAATCCCGCTTATTCAGCTATATACCACAATTACATATACAACACCATATACAAATTTTCGAAGGAAATGTCACTTACTTTTGACATATACGGCATTATCCTTTTTGACAGATAAAAATCCTTTTGACGTTTTAAAAGGATCCATTACACCGTGAAAGTTTAACATGACCGTTACGGTTTCACATTATTCAAATTTGAAAATTAAAAAAAATAAATAAAAGATTTTCGAGCTACAAGCGCTACTACATTTTGTAATTTTAAACGTTTTTTACCAAAAAATTGTAAATTTACAATTTTTTTGACGCGATAAAACTTACAAGGAGGTTTCGTGACTTTTTTATATTTTTTGCTACTTCCTATTTTACCAAAATTCCTTGTAAATATTACGAGCCTTTTAGTATTATTACAAGATTTTTTACCAATAAAATAGTAAATTTACCATTTTTTAGTTGAAATAAAACTTACAAGAAGTTCTGTCTGTGTGTTAAAATGTATTATTCAAACGAAAAAACATTAACAATTGTTTAATTACAACGTATTATTCGTTGCCATTTTAATTAAAAAGTTTTTCACAAAAACATATATTTTCCTTTCCCAATTTATTTAATTTTGTTTTAATTTTAAATAAACACAATAAAATTGAAAAGTCGAAAGCAAAATATTATTTTTTGAAAATTTTCAAAACATTTTCTAATACGTTATACATTTAAAAAAAAAGTAGATTATACAAAATCCACTATACAAAGTGTGATGACGAGACTTTTTCTAGTTATTTGACAAGGTTTTTTTTTTAGTGTACTCAAACAGTTACACACAGAAAAATCAAATTCAAATCAAATGATAATTGGGTTGCCGCTACTATTTTGGGTGTTACAACCGAATTTTGTTGTTGTTTCAAACAAATGTCTGTCGTATCAAACGAATATAGTTGAGACTACCGTCAATTGCGACGATCTATAGGCAAGTGTATGAACTTATTTTTAATTGTATCAACTAAATTTCAGTTGGACATTTTCAAAATGACTTTAGGTCGTTTCACCATGTTTTTTATATCCTCCACTAACAAGGAAGGTATCCCATAGCTTACACTCCGATTGTCCTGCACTTAAAATATATTATAGAGGACCAAAATGTATGATTTACCTTTTTTTATCGGCTATCGTGAAGGTTAAAGATGGCAAATGGGAGGGTGAAAATCATGATTTTTTTTTCGTTTTTTTCGTATTTCTTTTAAATGGACTATATGAAAATTATATATAGATGGAAAGGTTATTTTTGGACCTATCTAATAGTGTCGGACTTGGCAAATTATTCTTTTTTAAGTTCGGTTTTGTCAAAAATGTGTAAATGTTGATCTTTTTTATATGGAGAAGTATGTATATACGTACAACCACCAAATTCATACATACATACCCAGCAAACAATATGCGGAGTACTTCTATTTGGAGTGCTTTAAAACTATAACAAATGTAATGAAATACAACAAAAATAACAAAAAACACAAGGAAAAATCGCAAAGGCATTTTTTTTTCTACTCCATACAAAGTTGATATTCAGCTCTTAACTCATTACCTTCCGCGACACTCCCATACAAATGTAAGTAGATATTCAGTAGATAAGAAGTACTCCGAGTTTTCAAACAACTTCCAACTACTTCCCGGAGTAATTCTTATCTACTGAATATCTACTTACATTTGTATAGGAGTGTGGCGGAAGGTAATGAGTTAAGAACTGAATAACAATGAATTCTGGAGTAGAAAAGAATGTTTGTGTCTTTTTGTCTTGTGTTTTTTGTTATTTTTGTTGTATTTCATTACATTTGTTATAGTTTTAAAGCACTTCATTAGGAAGTGGTAATGACTTTTTTTGCAGGGTAATAATCTCTATAAAGTTTAAGCCGACCCGTGATTTTTCTTTTTGCGAAATTCCTGTTAGTTCGCATTTTATTCAGATTTTCCCGAAAGGCCATCATTTTTCATAAGTTGGTAACCCCTTTTTTAACCACCGGAAACGCTGATAAAAAATAGCAGGTTAAACTTAGCTTTTGGTACTTATTAACATATATAAATTGCAGAACAATTAGAGTGCAATCTATGGGATACCTTCCTTGTTAGTGATAGAGGTATATATCAGTCTTCCATTCCGATTGTTATGCCTCGAAATATCATTTTATGAACGCAAAAATAACTTAGAACCCTTGGTCGATTTCGTTACAACTGTTCTCGGTAAGGTTGAAAATTTCAGTGAAATCAATTGTGGGGCTTAGATGTTATAATCAATTTTATGGGTTTCATTTCGAATTCTCATGTGAAAAGACCCTAAACCCACTTTAAAGACATTGTTAAGGCACACAAATATCACTAGTTTACAGAGATTTTGATCCATGACATTTTACATTTATTTAAATTAAATTGTAAATTTTAGAAAGAGAACAATTTTTTGAAATTCATTTCTCTGTTTACAGTTCAAGTCTGATCTATTACGAAGAAAATAATAGGGGTTTTACAAAAATCCATTGAAAATTGTAAAAAACATCGGGAAAGTTTCTTTTTAGGGTCGATTTAGGGTTGGCCTGCTGGACAATGGCTTTGGGTTCCTCTTTTGACTTGAAAATCGGAAAATTCCGAAAAATGTGAAAAATTAACTTTTTTTGCATAAAATATTAGTTCTTAATATTCAGACATTACTGAAAAAGTGTTTTAATAGTAACAAAAAATTTTTTTTCTGTAAATTTGTGTTGATTTTTTTTTTATATAAAAAAAATTTAATTAGTTTTTTTCCTAAAAATACAACGTAATAAAAGCTCAGTTTTGAGAAGATGTATATTTTGAATTATCGTATTATTTAATTAAGCTTTTAATGCAATTTGAAATAAATTACAAAAAAAAGTTATTTTTGAAGAACATTAAAAAAAAATTTTGCAGACCAAACATTTTTTTTATCATAAAAACATTTTTTTAGTCATTTTTAATTAGGTCATTAATTATAAACTAATAATTTAAACTAAAAAAAAAATCAATCAAATTTTTCACTTTGTTCGTAACTTTCCGATTTTTAAGTCAAAAAAGGAACCAACCCCATTGTCCTACAGGCCCAATATTTTTGTGTGTGAATGTCGAAATTCGAAAAAAGCTTAATTTGCTACATCCTATGACCACAATATCATAAAATTGTCAATGGTGCAAATTTTTGAGACGTATGAGTGATATCTTAATTTAAATTTTTTTCATTAAATATTGATCATACGCATATAAAATCAAACTATTTTTTCTTTCTTCTTTTCATATTTTTATATTTTAAAACAATTGAAACAAAATTCAAATTTTTATCAAAATTGTATGTATAGTTTTTAATTTTTCTCTTGTACTGAAGTGTCTGTTATTATTTTAGGATGCACTCATAAGTGCTTTTAAATAAATACTGAGAAAATTTCACATGAAAATCACATTTAAATTGAAAAAAAAAAGTATCTTTAAAGTCTTACACTTAGGTGTAGTTAAAGTCTTAAGAGTTGCCTTCAATATCTTGTTAAAGTATCTTAAATAAAAATTTTATCAACCTTATATACGTTAATGGAATTCCTTTTAAATTTTGTTTTAAAATCCAAAAATGAATTTTTCATCGAAACTTTAGGTTTATATTTCTGCTAGTGTTTTCCTTTTGTTTCAGTACTGTAAGTACTCATATGTATGTAAACATTTTTAAACGCGTAAAATATTCAGTTGTTGGTTGTTATTATAATTTTTTTTTTCTTGTATGCCTTTCATATGCAAATTGCCAATTATAATAGTCAATGTAGTCATGTTAAAATACTCAAATGGCAGAAAGAATTTTTTAACGTCTGTTTTGCCGTTACAGTCTGTGTTAAAACATTGCAACACTTTTTAACTGGGGTGGTTGGGACTAGAGATTTTATTACAATCACACTTGCGGGTTACGCAAGTAATTTCAGCAGCAGTTGTAAATACGCAATATTTTTTTATTCTGTGTTTTTTATTTGAAAGATAAATTACACAGTGCAACACCCAAAATCGGAATGGCATAAAACCAAAAGCAAATGAAAATTGACATATTCCATAACAAACACCTCAAGGCTTTTTTCTAGTTCAGAGCTAGATTTTTTTTACACGCATTTGAAGTTAGTGCACTTTTATTATAATTATAATAATAAATGCTTGAAAACTGTATTACCCGAGTAAAAATAAACATATATAACAATATATAACTTGATACAAACATAATAAATCATATATGATTACACTGAAAAAAATAGCTTCGTGAAATTAATGAAAATTGACTTAACCTTAATGAAAAATGACTCACGTTTTCAACCGAAGACAGGTTTCATTTGATTAATGAAACTGGTGTCATTAAAGTTCCTTTCAATAAAAACTTGCATATAAATAATGAAAATATTCGTAGAACTTGTTTGAAACGTTTTATGAAGTTTTTCATAAAATGTATGAAAATATCCATTGATTAAATGTGGAATAGTAGTTGGTAATGAGCGTATGATAATTGCTTTTTACAAGTAACTAGTTGCTAACTTTATTAAGGTTTTGATATGAGAATTACGATAAATTCATTTTGGTTAAAGTTATCAAAATTTCCATAGAAAGCCCCTAATCAAGTTAGGAACAAGTTACCTAAAAACAGCACGTATCATACTCCATAAGTGAAAATTTGCATTAATAACAATTTTGGTAAGTCACATGTAACCATCACTGTAACCGTCACTGAAATTTTATTTAGGGGCACGTCACAGACTCAATTCCGATCGGATTTGAAAAAAAGTTGTTACTCGTAAAACGCAAAACAATTTTTTTTTCGGAATGAAATCACTTTCTAAAATCAAAGTGGAATTGAATTGCTAAAAGTGGTTTCATTCCGAAAAAAAGTATTTGCTTTGCGTTTTACGAGTGAACCACTTATTCCACTTCCGAACGGAATTGAGTCTGTGACATGACCCTTAATTGCACACTTTTTATGTCTTTCACCTAGTTTTTACACACAACAAAATTTTACTCCAAACTTAAATTGGTCTGAATTGCCATATAAGGTAAACTATAAAAGACAAAAACGCGATGACTTTAAAAACACGTGCTGCCAAAACGTAGCAACAACGTAGCAATGGAACAACACAAATTACCCTACATTTCATCACAAAATTTTAATGACTTAAAAAACTATTTTTCTGTTGCAAATTATATTATATTTTATAAGAAACAGTCAAAAGAAACACTTATACGGAACTTTTCACTTGTAATTTCAATTAAATATAACCAGCATAACACACACACAAGTTTCAATAACAAAGCAAAAAAATATAAAATTATTTTATTTTATTAGAAAAAAGTTAACACACATGTAAAAATTACAATTAGACTAAACACGCGTGGTGTAATAAAACGTCGTATGTTTTTGTTCTGTTTTCTTTCTCTTATTCGCAACGCAGAGTTGTATTTAGTTCTAAAAAATCTTATGATATTTTTTAATGAAATTATGAAATCTAATGAAACAAGTTTTATAAAATTTGCTCATAACATGCATGAAATTTCAATCAGCTTATGAATTCCTTCATTTAAGTAATGAAAACAAAATAATGAATCCGTTTCATTAATATCAGGAAGGTTATTTTTTTCAGTGTATACATCCCGTGAGGTATTTTCTAATTTTTTTAAATGCAGTCATATGTTGTAATATATAATTTAATCATGATTCGGATTAAAAGGTATACGGTTGATATAAATATATGAAATAATATTAGGGCCAATACAAAATTTGTTTTTCTGTATAATTTAATATAAAATTATATATAGCTTATTCTGTCCCATATGTAAATGTTTCCAATTAACCAAAAATTTTCGAAGTTTTTTAAGCAAAGTATAATAAACTTTTAAAATGTTCCTAAACATTTCCTTGTTAGGGTTATGTATATCACCTATCTGGTTCGAAGCGTACCCAAACATTTTTTTTGTTTTAGAAAATTATATGTTTGGTGAATGTATCGTTGACCTGTGGTGTAACTCACCCAAACCAAAACACACCAAGATTTTTTATGTTTTTATGCAATTAGATCTAATTGGATCCAATGAAATATGGCAATGTCTGGTCAAAACTCGGATGAAATCGAATAATATTTTATACAAGTTGATATTTTTTAATGCAAAAACATCCACCATTATTCGGATTAAATTGCGTGTAAATATATATTGTGTTATATATCATTATGTATTGCATCATATAAAAATTTTTACTCGGGTAGTGGCGAATGATTAATATTGTAATTGCCTTTAAATAACAATCATACTCAACGGTGTCCAGTGGTTTATATTAATAATTGCCTTTAAATAACAATCATACGCAACGGTGTACAGTGGTTTATTTTAATAATTTGGCTATTCAGTAAATAGGTACTGGACCGACTGCAGCAAAATTCATACCAGTCATAGCTGAAGTACTTTTGAGCTTAAGTTTGGAAACTGGACCCTACATGTCCAATAAGGGCACCACCAGGGGCCTTTAAAGTAGGACATGTTTAGTACACAAAAATTTTAATGCTTTAAAATCACCGACTTTAAATGCGTGTAAAATAAAATCTAGCTCTGACCTAAAAAAAGGCCTTGAGGGTTTTGTTATGGAAAACGTCAGCTTTCATTTGCTTTTGGTTTCATCCCATTCCGAAAGTTCGATTTTGTATCACTGTGTTATTGCAATATTTTTAAAAATTCAAAGCAAAAAATTTGGTCAACAAGAGTTGCCAGGGTTGCCACTAAGAGTTTTCAAGGTTGCCACTAAAGAATGATTTCTTTAAGGATGAAACACAGCAAAAACTACTGAACCGATTTTGATGATCTTTTTTATGATTTGCAGATTATTAAATTCTGTAGTACTTACCGTGGCCATTTTTTTATACCCTCCAACCACAGTATGGGGGTATACTCACTTTGTCATTCCGTGTGTAACGCATAGAAATATCGGTCTAGGACCCCATAAAGTATATATATTATTGATCAGTGATCGATTCTAAGACATTCTAGCGATGTCCGTCCGTCCGTCCGTCTGTCCATCTGTCCGTTTGTAGAGGACACGTAACAGTCCAAAATAAAAGAGATGTCTTATATTCCTAGGCATGTCAAGTTCGGAAATGGGCAAAATCGGTCCAAGAGGAAAAAAGTTCCCCCTTGGAGAACTAAACCAACCCCTGAAAAACTGTATTTTTTTGCAGGGCTTTTAGTACTTTTTTAAGCAAATGCAACATTTTTATGTCAGACGAAGCTTAAAACCCTGCATTTGGACCCAGCGGATAAAAAAAAAAAATTTACCCGCCCCTTTTGTGGGCGTGGATATAAAAAATATATTTTAATAATGATTAATTGGATTAAATAATTGGAAGAATCATAATAAATCCATTTGATAACATCTATCGCAAGGAGAAGGTGTCCCCCAATGTCACCCACCAAACCCCCAAACCAACCCCCCCCACCAAAAAAAAAGACGACTCTGAATTTTTTTTTTACATTTTGGAGGGTATAGAAGATTCGGCATAGCCGAATTTAACACTCTCACTTGTTTTTTTGTTGAAATTTTGACCTGATTATGTTTTTAATGAAAGTTGGAGCAAATTTTATAGAAATGTAATTTTGAATGGAAGCCTACTTAGGGAGTGGAGATAGGGCATAGGTATGTTTTAAAAAAATGTTGTAGGGTAAAAGTAAATGGTGGTCGGTGTAACTAATGACTCCTCTCGGATGCACCATTGGAGCGGTAGAAGCTGATTAAATAAAAAAAATTTACAAAAAATAAAAAAAATTGTATGGGGACCGCCTTAAAAATTGGAGATAGAGGGTAGGTGTGTTCAAAGAAAATGTTTGGACTAAAAAAATATTTTGAGTCGGTCATACATTTTGTTGCTTAAGGACACTATTAGGGCAGTTAGAGTGGTTAGAGCAAATTTAAAAAAATGTCGTTTTGTATGGGAGCCCCCTTAGGAATTGGAGATAGGGTATTAGTTTGTTCCAAAGAAATGGTAAGACGTAAAAATTAATGGGGGTTGCTCTTATAAATTACCCCTCTATGACGCACCATTTGATCAGTAGAAATGATTTTAAGATTGAAAAATTACAATAAAATTTTTTCAAAAAATTTAAAAAAATAGTAATAGTCGTTATCCCACGATCCTACTGGGCAAAAAATTTGTAGAATCGATAGAAGTTTTAGACAAAAAAATGTCCAAAAAACCGAAGAGTACAAACATTTTTAAAAATGAGATTTAAATTTTAAAACTTAAAAATCGCATACTAGAGCGCTTTTAAGAATTGTTTTGGGATTTTTTTAAAAAGTACGTAAAAAGACAAAAATTTTGAATTTTTTTTTTGAAATTTGGACCATTATTGAAGAAGTTATGAGTAAAAGAAGTTTGAGTAAAGGAACAAACTACCAATTTTTAAAAATTCGACATCTTTTGAACCGGTCATCAAAAAAATCTGAAAATTTACCACGAAGGAGTTTTCGAAGGGTACTAAAAACTGTAAACAAATTGGGAAAAACTAAAAAAAAAAAAATTTCAAAGTGTCCGATTTGACATGGAATGCCCCATATATTCATGATTCCCGATCGATTTTAAGACATTCTAGCGATATCCGTCTGTCCGTCTGTCTGTCCGTTGAAATGGTGATCACGGTCAAAATATTACACGGAGATGACTAAAATTTAACATATTTATTGGAAGTTCTCCCGAGAAGTTTGGTATTGCATTTGAGCGATAGCGGTTCAGCGATTCAAAATTTATGAACGAAAATGTAAGGACACCTCAAAAATTTTAGTACATTCAACATAACCTAAAAATACAAAATGCTTTAATTCGTCTGCTGGTTGACATATGGGAATATAATTGAACACCAAATGATATTTAAACAAGTACGAACACATTTTTTGACAAAAAGAAAAAAATCGCAGATTTTTTTTACCAATTTTTTTTTTTTGCTGAAATTTTTTTTTTTTTAATTTTTTTTTTTTTTTTCAAAAGTAATTTCCTTTTAAATGAAGTTGTTTGCAATAATCTTTAAGAAATTGTAGAGGGTATCACTACATTCGGCAAGGCCGAATTTAACTTTTTTACTTGTTTAAGCTCACATTGAGGCTATTTTTATACCCTCCAACCACAGTATGTGGGTATACTCACTTTGTCATTCCGTTTGTAACGCATTTTGCAATTTTTTTTTTTCAATTGTAATTTCCTTTTAAATAAAGTTGTTTGCAATAATCTTTAAGAAATTGTGGTGGGTATCACTACATTCGGCAAGGCCGAATTTAACTTTTTTACTTATTTAAGCTCACATTGAGGCTATTTTTATACCCTCCAACCACAGTATGGGGGTATACTCACTTTGTCATTCCGTTTGTAACGCATCGAAATATCGGTCGGGGACCCCATAAAGTATATATATTATTGATCCATGATCGATTCCAAGACATTCTGTGAATGTCTGTCCGTCCGTCCGTCTGTCCGTCTGTCTGTAGATGACACGATACAGTCCAAAATGAAAGAGCTAGCCTCCTTCAATTTGGCATGAATATGTCTTACGGTCCTAGGCAGGTTAAGATCGTAAATGGGCAAAATCGGCTCAGGGGAAAAAGTTCCCCCTTGAAGAACTGAACCAACCTCGGAAAAAATACACTTTAAATAAATGAAACATTTGCTATATTTATCGTGATGGGAAGGTGCTCTCAACGTCCCTCACTGACCCCCACTGACCCCCACTGACCCCCATCACCCCCCCCCAAAAACAAACGCCCTGACAATTTATTTTTATTTTTTTTTACATTTTGGAGGGTATAAAAGATTCGGCACCGACGAATTTAACACTCTCACTTGTTTTGTTTAATAACACCCTTAAAATAAAATAATTCTAATCAAAATTTTTAACTTTTTTTATAACGTACACTCAAAAAAAAAAACTGTAATGTTATCAAAAAAAGCTTGTAAACCTACAAGAAAATTTGCTGATTTTAACCCACAATTTTGTTGGTAAAGTTAAAAAAAAATGTTTTGCCAAAAATTAGTTAACTGAAATTTTTTTTATTTCAACTTACAATCCTACACATTTGAGGACCCCATTGGGTTCGGACCCGATAAGTCCAGACCCCGATGGGACTAGACCTAGTGGGGTTCCTTAAAAATTGTTATAGTTTTTGATCCAAAATTTGTGTCAGTTTCGCTCTACCTTGCTTAGTTTTTGAGATACGTGATTTTAGGGGACCACCGGGGTTTTGAGAGCCCGAGCCCGAGAACCAAAATTGGCCTCCATTTTGCTCTATCTGGCTTAGTTTCCGAGATAGCGCCATTTTAAGTTTTCTGAAAATAAAAAAAAAATGTACATTTATTTTTGCTAATATTAGCAAAGAAGCTTGTAAAAATTTGGTCAACTCAATTTTAAATTTATCAAAAAAAAAATTAGTTTAAATTTTGTTTAAAATTGCTAATGCGCTAAATGAAGTTTACAAGATATGTTTGCTAACATGCTACTCTCAACTAAAAATTTTATAAAAGTTAGCTAACCAGCATTAGCAAAAAAAAATTAGTAAATCTACTAGTGTATTATTTTGAGTGTAACACTTAAAAGGGTATTGTAGAGGGTATTCATGGATTCGGCCATATTGAATTTAACTTTCCACTTGGTTTTGTTTAAATATGAAATTCTCATCTCAGTTTTGTTTGCCTAAAACATAACTTTGCTTAAGTTGACAACAAAAAGGTTTAAATATTTTGTCACCCACTGTAGATATTTATACGTTTGTCAAAAATTATTTGCATGTACGTATGTAAATTTGTTTATATATACATACATGTGCGTGTGTAATGATGTCATGTGTGTAGTGTAACAAATTGCGAAAAATTTTACAAATTTTTTATATCAATGTGTGCGTTTAAACCTTACATATACAAATTTAAACACACACTTGCACAGACTGTAGTCATTTATATTCCTGTATTATAAAAATGTAGTTTTTTATGTATTAAATATTAGAGTAGATTAAATGTCAATAAATATACTCGAGAAATTGAAATATCATCATCAGAAATTAAAATAATCATACGCACCCGTGGCCAAAGCAGTGTTGCCACCAGTGAACCAATAAATTATCCAGGAGTTTGTCCGAAATTATCCAAAATCCCGAAAATTATCCAAAATATCAAAAACAATTTTTTTTTACAAAACAAAAGGGGTTTAGTTAAATTCAATTTAAAGAATACATACATTTATTTTTTAAATAAAAATCATACATTTTGCACTGTTCAGAATAAAAAAATATTTTATAATATTAGGATTACTAGTTCGTTTTCCAGTTTTTTTAACATTTTTTTTTTGTGGGCTCAAAATTTGAACCCCAATTTCTTTCAATGCCTTCTTTTGTAAAAAGAATTGAAGCAACAGTATTTGAAGATAATTTATTTCGTAAATCGGTTTTTGTTATCTTTAATTTACTAACAACTCTTTCTACTGATGAATTAGAAAATGGAAGAATCATAAGAAATTTAAAAACATTTTCTAAATTTAGAAAAGATTTTCACCAGCACAATTTGTAATTTTTGAAACATTTGCCCAATTAGTTTGGACATCCAAATAATCAAACAGACGATATTTTTTGTGGTCCATAAGGCTTATAGATTCATATAATTTAAAAAGCTCCAAGTTTAAGAGATATTACCAAAACTAAAAACAAAAGAAGTGCTGCCAAATAAGAAGTAACTAAAAAAATCGTCAAATTAAATTAAATAAAAAAAATATATTTTGTCCATATAAAACTTTAAATTGTAAATGATAAAATTATCCATAAATTATCCAAAAATGTAATTATCCAAAAAGTATCCAAAAAATTTTAAATTATCCACTTTTTGGATAAATATCCAAGAAGTGGCAACACTGGGCCAAAGTGATTATTTTGTAGTCGGGTGCGTATGATTGATTATTCCCTCATATATTAATTTCTAAATTTGCTAAAAAAGAAATTAACAAATTTTATTACAATCAAGTGTTAAAAATCTAAAACTATTGTTTTTTTTCGTAAATTTCCGCCCACTCTTAAATCTATCTATGTTTCTATCTGTAGTATGTATGTTTTATTATGACTATAATATGTTTTAGAGTTTATATACAAAAATGTTTGTATGTTTGTATGTGTTTCAACATTTATTAGATTTAAAATGATGTCATTTATTTTCATTGTTATTTACAGAAAACAACGTTATTTGTTTTTTCGTTAAACATGATTTATAGTGTAACAAAATTGTTTAAACGATTATATTTTTTGGTAAAAAGTCCCAATGAATGTTTTTTTGTGTGTGTGTGTATGTGTTTTTAGGAAATGTGTCTAAACTGAAATTGTGGTATGATTTTGGGAGCAGCTTACTTACACATACATATGTGACATTTTAAATGATCAAATTACATGGAATTTCTAATGCAGTCAAATTAGTAAACACTCTAGCGACCACTAAAACTGCCGCAAAATATGGAAATTTAAATTATTTTTAAATGATTTTGACAGAGTTTTAAGAAGATTTTTATTTTGTGTTTAAATGACTACAAACCTGTACTTAAGGAAATTCGTGAATTTGTGAATTCATGAATTAAGTGATGGGCATTGCAAGTAAAGGCGGAAAGTTTTTGATTGGAGTGGCCAGGAATAATTTATTTGTAGCTCACGACCCCCGACCTTAGGCCTGGTATTCCCCGAGCAAAAGGTTTTGAACACCCGTTGAAAACTAGCGAAAGTTAGAAGGGGCCTCCCTGGAAGATGGCTGGTATCTCCAGCTGCAGAATTGGATGCGGAAGCCTTATCAGCTACTTCATCTTAAAATTAAACGAGTTAAGAAACCACAACAAATAAAACAAGTGAGAGTGTTAAATTTAGAGGCATTTTTTGTGGAGGGGCTTTGTATGGGGGTGGTGGGGGATACCGTCCCCATCGCGATAAATGTTAACTAATTTATTTATTATGATTTTTTAACTTAAGTAATACAATTTTCTCATAATTCTTATGATTTTTTTAAATCCACGCCCACAAAAGGGGGCGGACCAAAAAAACTAAATTTTGTAGCTCCCAGGGCCTAAGTGCAGGACTTTGAACTCCTTTTGATATAAAAAGGTTTCATTTGTTTAACAAAAATGCAAAAAGGTGTAAAAATTGTCGTTTTTTAGAGTTTTTTTAGTTCTTAAAGGGGAAACTTTTTTGCCCCTGGCCCGATTTTACCCATATCCGAACTTAACCGGCTATGAGTTGCTCTAAGGGCACTATTAGGGCAGTTAGAGCGGTAGGAGCAAATTTGAAAAATATTGTTTTGTGTGGGAGCCCCCTTAGAAATTGGAGATAGGGTATTAGTTTGTTCCAAAGAAATGTTAAGAAGTAAAAATTAATGGTAGTCGGTCTTATAAAGGACCCCTCTATGACGCACCATTGGAGCAGTAGAAATGATTTGAGGATTGGAAAATTCCAAAAAATAATTTTCAAAAAATTTAAAAAAACAGTAATAATCGTTATCCCACGATCCTCCTGGGCAAAAAATTTGTAGAATCGAGTACAAACATTTTCAAAAATGAGATTTAAATTTTACTCTTTTCAGAATTTTGGGATTTTAACAAGTACGTAAAAAACAAAAATTTTGAAAAAAAAAAAATTGAAATTTGGACCATTATTGAAGAAGTTATGAGTAAAAGAAGTTTAAGTAAAGGAACAAGCTACCAATTTTTAAAAATTCGATATCTTTTAAACGAGTCATCAAAAAAATCTGAAAATTTACAACGAAGGAGTTTTCGAAAGGTACTAAAAATTGTAAACAATTTGGGAAAATCTAAAAAAAAAAATAATTTTCAAAGTGTCCGATTTGGCATGGAATGCCCCATATACTTTATGGAGTCCCCGACCGATATTTTTATGCGTTACAAACGTAATGACAAAGTGAGTATACCCCCATACTGTGGTTCGAGGGTATAAAAAAATTATACGATCAGCCCATGATGATCTTGATGAGGAAAATTGAGGTTGGCACGGGCGATCGTCAAGGGTGAAAAGGTAGAAAAGTTAAATTCGTCTTGGCCGAATCTAAAGTACAGTAAATTTTTTAACGTGAAAAAAAATTTGCAATCCTTATAAGAAATATTTTATTTTGAGTAAACAACTTTTTTTTGTCATTTTTGTAAAAAAAAATAAATTAATAATTTTTTTTGAGTGTAAAATTTTTTTTCAAGTGTAAATTTTTTTTTAGTGTAAAATTTTTTCGATTGACTAAAAAACATTATAAAATAATTTTGTGGCTTACCAATGTATTTAAAGCTTTTTTTTAAAGCTCGATTTTTTCAACACGTGAATTTAAGTTGAAACCAGTCTGAAATTCACCGGTTTGCTATTAACTTTTAAACGACAAAACCGATTTTCCTTAAAATCAATACGAATCAGACCAGGGGCACGACACCTATATATATGCCAAGCTTCAGAATTGTCGTTCGAAAGTTAGAGTGTTATTTTATCTCGTAAATTTGCGATCAACTCTTGCCAAAATTTACTCTTTTGCTTATAACTTTTGAACAACTTGACTAATTTTGCTGGATTGCAATACCAACCTGAGCAGGTAAATAACCAAATTTGCGTTTTTAACAGACAATGAAAAAAATATTCCATTCCTTCAGTGGCGGGTACAGCTTTTGAGTTTGGGGGGGGGGGGGGCGGAATTTTTTTTTTCTTCGAATAAAACTAAATCATCAATTTACCGTTGTCGGTCGGACAAGCAAAAACAGGGATTCTTTTTTGTGCCAAAAAAATACTGCAGCCGATTTTTAAATTAAAAATTTTTAAATAGAATTTTTTAATAGAAGAAATTCATTCTAAAAGAAAATATCAGATTATTTTTTTGTAAAAAAATGCTTCTTCTATATGAAAAATATCTCGGAACACAGAAAAAGTCTTAAATTCTTAAACCTTTTACTAAAGAAAAAGTCTCACACTCTAAAGAGTTTTTAGATATCTTTTTTTTGAAAAAGTTCTTAGATTCTTAGATTTGTTTCGCATAGAAAAAGTTTTAGATTTTGAGAAATATTTCAATAGAAAAAACTCTAAGACATTTTTTCTATAGAAAAATTCTTAGACTTTGAGGCTTTTTTCTTATAGAAAAAGTCTATGATTCCGTGACATTCAAAATTCTCAGATTCTGAGAGAGTTTTCCTATAGGAAAAATTTTCTGAGACATTTTTCCTACGGAAAAAGTCTTCGATTCTAAGGCATTTTTTTTTATAGAAAAAGTCTCAGATTCTTATACATTTTTCCTATACGAAAAGTCTAATTCATTTTTAATACCAAAAATGTCACGTTCACAACAATTTTTCCCAAAAAAAATTTCTCTTCATAACAAGAACTTCTAAATTGACAGATATTTTTTACATAAAATTTTCTGATTTAGGGGCCTTTTCACAAAAAAGTCATAACTCAATATTTTCTATGTTCAAATTTTGTTCAAACATTTCAAAAAAATAAAGACCTGCTACCCACATCGTCTCAAAATTGACAAATAATTTTAAATTTTGAGACTTTTTATGATTGTGCTTACAACAAACACAGGGAATATGAAGTTTGAAAATAATAAAATTAATCATATCTGTGAATAGGCCTGTTAGTCACAATTTTCCTATAAAAATTTTCAGAGTTTCCCTAAAAAAATTTTTTAGAGTTTTTCTTCAATTTTTTTTCTATGAAAAATTTTCGGATTACAAAATGTAATCCGAAAATTTTTTAAAAATCTTCATTCATTCTTCTTTTCTTGCTTTTTCTTTCCTTTTCCTTTTTTTTCTATTTTTTTTTCTTACTTTTTTCTTTCTTTTCCTTTTTTTCTTTTTTAAATTTGTTCTGGGGAGGGGGGGGGGGGGTGGGAATTTCCCCTTTCCCCCCTTGTACCCGCGCATGCTTCCTTCTTCCATTCTATTTTATTCATAGTTTTATTTTATTTCATTCCTAGTTTTAATTAATTTCGTTTCATATAGGTTTCATTGTTTTTCTATAACATGCGTTAAAGACATAAAAAAATCTGGAGTCTTATAGCAATAAATGAAAACATTAATTTAAGAATTAAATTTCCAAAAATCACTTTTTTTTTAATTAAAAATTTCAAGTTTATAAGGAGATCAAAAAAAGTACAAAAGTACAATTTTTTACTCTCTAAGAATCAAAAATTCTTAGTAGTCTTTTTTTAGAATATTTTGTTATGATGGAGGATGCTTCATCACTCTCAAAAATAAAGTTTTTATGACCTTAATATCAAGAGATCGAAAAACTACTAACTAATTTTACAAGTTTTTTACAAACAATTTTGAAATTGTACAAGCTTTTTACCAATTTAATTGTAAATTTACAATTTTTTTGACGCGATTAAACTTACAAGTAGGCCTCGAGATTTTTTTTGCTACCTTCCAGTTCACGAGAATTTCTGATAAAAATTACGACCGTTTTTGTAATTTTACAAGAAATTCTCGTGAATTTACCAGATTTTTTTTTGTAAAAAAACTTGGAAACTTGAAAAATTAAATTAAAATAAAAAAAAAAAAAATTACAAAAAAAAATTTAAATTTGTATCGAAACTTTTTGTTTAAAAACAAGGAAAACTGTCAAATATTGGTAAAATGGAATGATGGGACTTTTTCTAGTAATTTGACAAGGGTTTTTATTGTGTGCATACTTTGATTGTATGGTATAATGATGCAAACTTTATAAGGGCTTAATCTTCAGACGACTTAATTGGCGATTTATTAAGAGATGTTTAACAAATTTTGTTCAATTATAATAGTTTTTATAACTATTTTTTCAATTTAACAATATATGTATGTATTTTCATTTAACAAAACAATTTGCCATGGCCTACATTTCCATTAGTTACGATTGAAAAAATTTTAACTTAAACAATTTTATACATAAAGCAAACACACTCTAAATTGATATCAACGTATCAGTTGATAAATTGAACTGATTGAAAATATGTGACTTAAATTTAAACAAAAATATCAACAGAAAATAAGCAAAAAAAAAAAATAAATAAATATTTGCCAAATAGAAAGTTCGATAAGAAATAAATGAATTGTACACTACGAGTTGTTTAAATAAAACTGTATTATTTTTCTATAAAATTAAACATATTTAAAAATAAATAAAAATAAACATCTACACCTAATTTAAATGTAGAAATTCCCTGATGATGATTCTCAAAGAGGATCGAAATATTGGAATAGAATTAAAGAATATTTATTTTCACGAAAAAACTGGCCTCGAGCTCGAAGAATTTTTATTTATTTAAAATTGGAAAGATCGAATAATAACAGCTTAAATTAATTTAGACAATTTTAATTTGTTTGAAGAGAGATATTGAGAGAAACCGGCATTTAATTGAAATAGGATTAAATCTAGATGATACAAGATAAGACGATTTACAGTCAAATATGTATTAAAAATCGTACGGACATTTGACAATTTTAACAAAAAAGCATTAATTTTCATTATGATAAGTTGAAATCAGTGATCTGTAGAAAGAGATTATACACTCAAAAAAAAAAACTGTAACGATAGCAAAAAAAGCTTGTAAACCTACACTCAAAAAAAAAAAACTGTAAAGTTAACAATTTTTTTTTAGTTAAGTTGAGTTAACTGGCTTTTTAGCAAATTTTTAGTTAAAATCAGCGTTTTAACTACTTTTTTTAGTTAAGTTCAATTTACAAAAATACTAGTTTTGAACAAATTGTGAATTAATTTTTTTTGTTGACTTTAAAACTGAGTCAACGAATTTTTATTAATTAATTTGCTGATTTTTCGTATCATTTTTGTTAAGTGAAAAGAGTGATTACTATTTAAGAAATTTCTTGTGTAGCCTCCTATGCAAATCTCATAAGTTCTACTTAAGCTGAACTTAATGCTGTGAAAAAATAGAAAAAAATAAGTGAAGTGTTAGAGCCCAGTCACAATTGGCACCACCGACGACGAACCACATCAAAAGAGAGAGCGACGCATTAAAATTAAACGACAGACGACCGGACACATTTTATAAAGAAAATGACGTTCATATCAGTTACACATTTCTTTTTTTTCTTTAGTTATCCCTTAAAAACAGGTACACAATGTTTTTTGTTTGCAACACACACACAATATATCAACTCCAATTGGAAAAATTAGCATATTTTGTTGAACATATGGCAACGCTACTTGACAGAAATTTTAAAAATATGAGAGGGTGGTGAGAGAGAACTACAAAAATAGATTAGAATCTATTCTGGCGGCAGCGTGGTCGACTACAAAGCGATTTTTTGCTTAACATACAAAATGTATGAAAACATTTTGTGGTAACCGAATGTGGTGCCAATTGTGACTCGGCTCTTAGTGTTTCAAGTGTTCGATAAAATAAAAAAAAATGTCAACCTAAAAATGTAAAAAAAAAAATTACAAAATATTTTGTTAATTTTAGTTTACGAAAAGATAGATAGATAGATAGATAGATAGATAAGTGTTCTTTATTTCAATTTTAAGTTTACAAAAATTTCTTAATGCTACTTATAAATTTACGAAAAGTAACAATAATTTTAGCTGAATTCAACAAATTTTTTTTTAAATATGTACATACAAATGTTACAAAATTTTCAGCTAAATTTTTAGTTAAAGTTACGGTTTTTTTTTTTGCTACATTCATTCTACGAAAAGTTAGCGAAATAGTTTTAGTTTAATTAACTAAGTAGAAATTTAGTAGGCTCAAAATCAGGTGCTTTTTTAGTTAAATTTAACTAGATTTTTGCTAACTTAACAGTTTTTTTTTTGAGTGCACAAGAAAATTTGGTGATTTTGAACCCACAATTTTTTTGATAAAGTTGGCAAAAATGTTTTGCCAAAAATTAGTTAACTGAAATTTTTTTGTTATTTCAACTTAGTTCATACACATTTGAGGACCCCATTGGGTTCGGACCCGATAGGTCCAGATCCCGATGCGCCTAGACCTAGTTGGGTTCCTTAAAATTCATCATAGTTTTTGATCCAAAATTTGTGTCCGTTTCGCTCTACCTTGCTTAGTTTTTGAGATACGTGATTTTAGGGGACCACCGGGGTTTTGAAAATTACAAAACTCGATAACTTCAAAAATATTACTTGAAGAGCTTTTGGCAGTCTTGTTCTACGTGTTGAGAGCTACAAAAATGCTTTTGGACTTTTTGTTGTGTCGGCAATATTTACCGAGATATGAGCATTTTAAAATTTCCAAAGTTAGGATCCATTAGGGTCCACACATGTGAAGAGAGCCGGAGAACCAAAAATGGCCTCCATTTTGCTCTATCTGACTTAGTTTCCGAGATAGCGCCATTTAAAGTTTTCTGAAAATAAAAAAAAAAATTACCATTTATTTTTGCTAATATTAGCAAAAAAGCTTGTCAAAATTTGGTCAACTCAATTTTATATTTAGCAAAAAACATTAGTTAAAATTTTGTTTAAAATTGCTAATGCGCAAAATGAAGTTTACAAGATATTTTTGCTAACATGCTAATCTCAACTAAAAATTTGCTAAAAGTTAGCTAACCAGCATTAGCAAAATAAAATTAGTAAATCTACTAATGTATTATTTTGAATGAAATATTTATATTTTTAACACTCTTTGTTAGGAGTTTTGTTGCCATTCGTGTTGTTTACGTGTAAATTGCCGGTTGTGTTCGGTTATTGTGTGCATTAGGGGCCGATCAGTGGTTAAAATATATGTGTTACACACACGTGCACACAACTTTAGATTTTTTTCAAGTTTCTCAAAGTATACCTACATACGTAACGTAAAAACTTTGTCATTATTCAAAGAGTACCATACACATACATAGACGGATAAATGTACTACAACTAACAATCACACACAAAAATAGATATTTGCATTAGGGTATCTTTTATCTGTTTACGATTGAAATTCGAAATGTCCAAGATTTTTATTTTCTTGATTTAATATTTTCTTATCTATATAAGTACTAATAGTGCAACTTAAAAATTGAACTTTGGATTTTCAAAATGTTCGAATCTGAATGTTGTGTAACTGCCTCTAAAACTGAAAACTGATATGGTAAATGTTTCAGAAAAAATGGAAGAACTTTAACTCGTGACACTTTGAGTTTCAGAACATAAAAGGAACTAGTAGAAAAGTAAAACTCGACTTTACCGAATCCATAAATACCCTCCACAATGTCCTAGTAAATTGAATAACTTGAACAAAAAATTTAACGATTTTAATATATTTTATTTTGAGTAAAAAACTTTTTAACATGATAATGTTTTTACGCTGGTGTCTAATTTTAAAAAAGTTGCAGGACGCCACCTCAGTTTGACTATATAAGCTAACAACGAAAAAGAAAACAAGAATTACTATTTTCATTTTCTTAAAACCAAAAGTTTTAATAACTTGGGTTTGTAACTTGGATAACAATTCACCTCGTGGGGAATAAAACTGTTTTTCACCAGCTGGTGAATAAAAAGTAACATAATTATTCTTCAAAAAAAAAAAATTTTTTTTTTCATCGAATTTCTTTTTTCATCAAATTTCTTTTTTCATCAAAATTTTTTTTATCATATTTTTTTCATCAATTTTTTTTCATCAAATTTTTTTATCAAATTTTTAATTATCAATTTTTTGATAATTTTTTTTTCATCAAATTTTTTTTCATCAAATTTTTTTTATCAAATTTTTTATTATCAATTTTTTTCTCATAAAAAATTTTTTTTTTACTTCAAAAAATTTTTCTTTCCATCAAAAACTTTTTTTCATCAAAATTTTTTTTTTAACATAATTTTGTTTTTTTCGTAAAAAAAAAAATATTTTTTTTAACCTAAACTATTTTTTCACCAAGTCTAAGCTTTTCGCATTAAAAATTTCCATTTGTTTATCAAATGTACATAAAACAAGTGAGAGTGTTATATTCTTTGGTGCCGAATCTTTTATACTCTCCAAAATGTAAAAACACTTTTTTGCACTTATTTTTGCACTCACTTACGAAATGTACAGCTCTTTTGGTTTTTAATGGGGTCCTCGACTGATATTTCAATTCGTTTTGCATGGAATAGCACAGTAATATAACATTATTTTTTCTAAAAAATACTTTGCTTTGGCTAGTACACCCAAATCTTCCGCAAAACATTATCATGATTTTGTATTTTTATTAGAAACGGCTTTGCTCTTAACTTTTGAACCACTTGACCGATTTTTCTGAAACTCAGCACCATTGAGACCAGGAAAACAACAAATAGTTTTGTAACCTCAGGATTGTCATTCAAAATTTTGCATGTTTTTTAACTCCTAAATTCGCGAAAATCCCTTGCCGAAATTTACTCTTTTGCTTATAACTTTTGAACGACTAAACCGATTTAGCTGAAAAAAAAACAGGTGAATAACAAACGTTTATGCCAAACTTCACCAGCCTCAGTAAAGTCTTTCAAAAGTTTGGACATCGCCAGATAAACTTCAAATCTATCAAGGATCATGAATAGATGCACTCAATGGGGTTCTACATTAATTTTTCGATGTGTTTCAAATGGAATGACAATGTTTTATATACACTCAAAAAAAAACTTGTCAAATTACTAGAAAAAAATCCTGTTATCCCAGTTTACCAATGTATGACAGCGTTCCTTGTTTTTAACAAAAAAAAAAATCGATCGAAAAATATATTCTTCTTTATAATTTTACAATTTTTTTCCAATTTTCCGAATTTCCAAGGTAGTTTTACAAAAAAAAAAATCTAGTTAAGTAACGAGAATTTCTTGTAAGTATTATCGCATCAAAAAGTTGTAAATTTACAATTTTATTAGTAAAAAAATATGTAAAATTACAATGTAGCTCGTAATTTTTAAAAGAAATTCTCGTACAAAAAAGCTCGTAATTTTTAAATCTTGTCAAAAAAGTTGTAAATTTACAATTTTATTGGTAAAAAAACTTGTAAATTGTTTTTAATTTTACAAGCTTTTTACCAATTATATTGTAATTTTTACTAGGAACTCTCGTGAAATAAGAGATATCACAAAATTATTTTACTAGTTTTTTTTGTTAATTTTGCAAGATTTTTGTTATGGTATTTGAACCCTCTATCACTAGAGTGGAGGGTATAAAAAGAAAAAAATTATGAAATTGATTAAATCCTGCTTTTTTTATGATCATTTACACAAAAATACTTGCAAAAATACATACAAAAAAAAACTTTGTCAAATTACTAGAAAATGTCTCGTAATCCCATTTTACCAATACATATTTGACAGTTTTCCTTGTTTGAATCGAAATTTACATTTTTCTTTGTAATTTTACAATTTTTTTTTTGTAATTTTACAAATAATTTTACAAATTTCCAAGATAATTTTACAAAAAAAAAATCTAATAAATTCAGGAGAATTCCTTGTAATTTTAATTGCGCCAAAAAACTTAAAATTTACAATTTTATTGGTAAATAGCTTGTAAAATTACAAAATTAATGGTAAAAAGCTTGTTAAATTACTAGGAATTCTCTTAAAATGGAAGGTAGCAAATAATCTAGTAAAATTACGAAACCTCTTTGTAAATTTGATCGTGTCAAAAAATTTGTAAATTTACAATTTTATTAGTAAAAACCTTGTAAAATTACAAAATTATTGGTAAAAAGCTTGTAAAATTACTAGGAATTTTTGTCAAATAGGAGGTTGCAAACAAAAAAAAGTTGCAAGTTTTCTTGTTATTATACAAGGTTTTTTTGTAGTGTATATTAACATTCTGTGACATTAGTAACCTGTTAAAAATTTTATTCAAAAAAAAATCATTAGAAGTCAGCCAATGATGCCCTTCATAGAATCTATGAAACAAATTCATAGAGTCCAGAAATCTATGAAAAAGTTCATAGGCTATGAAAAAAAAAATATTTTAAATTCTTTTTTTATTTATTTTATTATTTAATTTTTATTTATTTTTTTTTATTATTTTATTAATTTACAATTTTCTCTTTTTAAACATTTTTATGTTTTTAACTTATCCCCACCGAGATTCAAACCAGTTGTTCGTGAAGCTTAGTCTCTAGCCACCGAGCTAAAGTATACAAACAAATTATAAGAATTAAAATAAATTTTGTTTAATATTCTGCTTTCACATATTGAGTTTGTAATAATGCTCTGCAACAATGCTCTGCCAAAAGTTGTGTGTGTGTTTGTAGAAAATAAAATTTTTGTGTATTTGCAAAAAAAAAAAATGAAAAAAAAACTAAGTGATAGTTGGCAAGATTTTCCTCCTTTGGTGGCGCTGATAGCTAGGGCGTCGACAATAATTTTCACAGCCAGTACTTCTTGGGTCCACCAGGGCCGCAATATTTTTTTTTTTTTTTTAATTTTTTATGTTTTTTTTTTTTATTTTTTTTTAATATATTTATTAAACTTTTTTAATTATAGTAAAATTATTTTATTTATTAAAAAAATTAAAAGGCTTGTTGATGGTATTTTTTTCTATGAATTTTTTCTATGAATTTAACAAAATCTATGAATAAAATTCTACTAAATATTTCACAATACTAATGAATATTCATTCAGCCAATGAATTGTCTCATAGATTTTATAAAGTTGGTTTAATGAAATTTATTCATAGATATTATGAACAATAATTCTTTCTTTATGAACAATAATTCTACATCAAAAAAATGTTTAAACAATGTTTTGATGAAATTGTTTGTCACAAAACGAATAAGAAAATGTTTCCAAGAAATTTTAATTGTCCAAAGTTTGGTTACGGGACGCCCTAATGCACATGAATATAAGTGTGTTGGTGCTAAAAAAAAAACTAAACAAAGTTATTTCTTTTCAAGATTTTTCTTCAAAAATGTTCAAAAATAAATTTTTATTTGTGCGTTCCTCACCAGTGTTAAAAAACAACAGTTCTTAAAATGAATCTATTCAATTTAAGAGTTATTTAAAAAGGTTTTATTAAAATGTTAGTTTGTCATTACGTTTTAAAAAAAAAAATTATAAAAAATTTGACCAGAAACATATTAGGAGCAGCATTATCCTTTTTTAGCCTTCAAATTTCAGTGACAATAATTTCCGGAGATCAAAAAATTAACAAAGTAATTTTTTTCCCCCTTTTTTTCCTGCTGGAGGATCCTAAATATCAAGTTTTTATGATCCAGATCCATATTTTAAACAAATTTTTTTCCAAAATTATTTTTTTTTTTTCAAATAAAGATTTTTGCAAAACATTTTTTTATACCCTCCACTTAGTGATAGAGGGTATATATAAGTTTGTCATTCCGTTTGTAACTCATCGAAATTTCGGTGTGGGACCCCATAAAGTATATATATTCATGATGCCCGATCGATTTTAAGACATTCTAGCGATGTCTGTCTGTCTGTCTGTCTGTCTGTCTGTCTGTGGAAAATGCTATCACGGACAAAATATTGCACAGAGATGACTGAAACTTAACATATTTATTGGAAGAAAATTCCGCGGAATTTTTTTTTAAATTTTTATTTTTTTTCATAAGTAATTTCCTTTTAAATAAAGTTTTTGCAATAATCTTTTTGAAATTGTGGAGGGTATAACTACATTCGGCAAGGCCGAATTTAACTTTTTTACTTGTTTAGGTTAGGTTAGGTTAGGTTGTAAGTGGCTGCTGACGTTTTACGTCAACACACGTAGACTCTGAGGTCCATTGTGATACCACGGGATCGTAATAGGTTTCCCTACTAGTCCCTGTCGTTAAACCAGTTTGAGCTTCTTATGAAACTCCTTAGATGTTGAATTTTGACATCCGACAAATCTGAAAGATCGTACAGCTCCCTAGATCCCAGTGAAGCAAGTCGCTGACCAGAAAGTGCCGGGCAATGGCAAATAAAGTGTTCGATAGTTTCCAACTCCTCTTCATCCATGCAACTTCGGCAAAAGTCATTCGACGGCACATTTAACCGCTCTGCGTGCTTCCCTATAAGACAGTGTCCGGTAATTATAGAAACCACCGTTGAAATCTCTCCTCTTGGAAGCGATATCAGCTCACTTGTGCGCCCCTGATTAAGAGAAGGCCAAATCAGTCGTGTTGTCTCACACGTCCATCCATTTGCCCATCTTTGATTAGTCTCCGTCGCAGAACAAAGCCGTAGGTTTTGCTTGCAAGTTTCTAGAGGCGTACCAACACATTCCAATTCTGTTGGAACCTGTAAGGTAGTTCCTAGTCTTGCAAGCTCATCGGCTTTGCAATTCCCTGGAATGTCTCTGTGCCCTGGGACCCATATGAGTCGTATGTTAAACTGCTTGGCCATCTCATTTAAAGACGTGCGGCAGTTAAGGGCAGATCTTGTTTTCAGAAACATTGAATCCAGGGACTTGACCGCGGCTTGACTGTCAGTATAGATGTTGACTGCGGTTGTAGACAAGACATTGCAGCTCAACCAGTCAGCCACTTCTTTTATTGCCAGCATCTCTGCCTGGTAAACACTGCAATGATCTGGCAATCTACGAGCCAGGCTCAACCCAAGCTCTTCCGAATAGACTCCAAAGCCCACTTGTTCGTGCAGCCTCGATCCATCTGTGTAAAAATTTATGGTAGCTCCACTACCCGGAGTATACCCCATCCAAGACTCCCTGGATGGTATCATAGTGGTAAAGTGGCGCTCAAAGAGGCTCAAAGAGGGAGCACAGTCCACATTTTGTGGTATTGTTATCTTTTTCAAGATTGCGCTATGGCCACAATCACTGCTCCTCCATTGCAGCGTGCTATTAAGTCGAATTGCCGACGCAGCCGCATACTGCCTACCCAATATGTCCAAGGGTATCAGGTGAAGGAGGATTTCTAATGCAGCCGTAGGTGTAGTACGAAGAGCACCAGTGATGCACATTGACGCCATTCTCTGTACCTTCGTGATAAAGACAAAGTTCGCTTTTGTTTCCAAAGCAGGCCACCAGACAATGATTCCATACAGCAAAATTGGACGCACCACTGCTGTATAGATCCAATGAACGACTTGAGGGCTAAAACCCCATCGTTTTCCAATGGCCCTTTTACAGGAATACAAAGCAATCGTTGCTTTTCTCACCCGTTCCTCAATATTACGCCTGAAATTCAGCTTCCTATCTAGAAATACTCCAAGATACTTGGCTCCATCTGAGAAGGTGATTTCAGTACCGTCCAGAGAAATAGGATCAGAAGCAGGAATCTTATTTTTCCTTGTAAACAAAACAAGCTCTGTTTTACTAGGATTAACTCCTAGGCCACAGTCTCTTGCCCATTTAGACAGATCTTTCAGAGAACCCTGAAGAATGTCCCGCAATGTTGGCAGATGCTTCCCCTTTACCGCTATCGCGACATCGTCAGCATATGCGATAACATGACAACCACGTGCTTCTAGAGATAGTAGCATTGAATTCAGTGCCAGGTTCCAAAGAAGCGGCGAAAGAACACCTCCTTGTGGTGTGCCCCTATTGACAAATCGAGATATGACGGACGCTCCCAATTCAGACGTTATACGTCTATTGGCAAGTAGGTTTTCCACCATTAAAACGATTTCACGCTTTACTCCCAGACCAGACAATGCCAATATTATCGATTCTGGAATGACATTATTAAAAGCCCCCTCAATATCAAGAAAGGCCACCATAGTGTACTCCTTTACCGAAAGCGATCTCTCGATGGTACCAACGAGCTCATGAAGAGCTGTTTCCGTTGATCGTCCCTTGCTGTATGCATGTTGCTTTGTCGAAAGCAACCTCGGGTCAATCACTCTACGCAAATATGAGTCTATCATTCGTTCCATTGTCTTTAACAAAAAAGAAGACAGACTAATTGGTCTGAAATCCTTCGGAGCTGTGTGGGAACTTTTCCCAGCCTTCGGGATAAATACGACTCTGGTATCCCTCCATTTTAAAGGAATATACGACCAGTTGATGCATGCTGTGTATAGATTATACAGCAACGGGGCTATATAGTCCAACACTTGCTGCAACTCAGCCGGGATTATACCATCAGGTCCCGGAGATTTATAGGGCCTGAAGCTTTTTATCGCCCAGATTAATGTTGGCATATTTATTATTTCCGAAGCAATTTCAGATGCTTGGGCGTCAGAACGTTCCAAAGCCCGAAACGGCGTCATGGAATTGCCCGGAAAATGCGTGTTTAAAAGGAGATCCAGCGACTCTCCACTGGAGGAAGACCACACCCCATTAGGATCTTTCAGGTATCCTAGGGTGCAAGGAGAAGAAGCCAGAACCTTGCGCAGCCTGGATGCCTCAGAAACGTCTTCTATGTTTCCACAGAAGTTTTTCCAAGAATCACATTTGGCATTTCTGATCATCTTTTTATAACTCTTAAGTTGCAGCCTGTATGCAGACCAGTCCCCGTCCGCTCTTGAAAATTTAGCCTTATTAAAGAGCTTTCTGCAGGAATCTCTGCTCGTCTGCAACTCATTTGACCACCAAGGTGGCTTTTTTTTCCCTCTAGGCTTTGCAGAAGGGCAAGACGCATCCAGGCACCTATTACAAACATTTGTTATATGGTCAACCAGACAGTCAATTTCCGCTAAACTATGCGGTTCAGATAGGGGTACTTCATCCAAAAGCAAAGAAAAAGTCTCCCTATATTTCACCCAGTTTGTTCTTCTCAGATTTCTAGAGACTGTCTCAACCGGGGCACGCTCCCTGAGTAAAAACTCAATGTACCGATGATCTGAGAAAGAATGCTCTTCCAAAACTCTCCAGTCATCAATTCTATCAGACAATGTATCTGATACAAGTGTTACGTCAAGAACCTCTTGCCGCGTACTTGTAACGAAAGTTGGTTCACTACCCTTGTTACAAATATACAGGTTAGTGCTTAACAAAAACTCCAAAAGTGATTCGCCTCTATCATTTGTGTCTGTACTACCCCATATCGAATGATGTGCATTAGCATCACAGCACACCAGTAACTGGTGTCCCCTAGATTCAGACTCCCGAATCAGACCGCCAACCTTCTCCGGGGGTATTGGCCCCGGATTAGGAAAATACGCAGAGGCGAGCCAAATAGATTTCCCATGAAGCTCTAAGCTAGCCGCTGTAACATCCATATCACTAAAAGTTGATAAAAAGAATATATTTAAGCCATTTTTCGCCAAGATGCAGGCTCTTGGTGAGCCCTCACCTTTGGCAACCATCAACTTAAACCCAGGGGTCTTCAATCCGCAAACCCTGCCACCCCGCACCCAGGGCTCTTGGATAAAAACCAAGTCAACTGCTCCTGTCGTCAGGCGCAGCAATAGTGCAGCTGAGGCTGCCTTACAGTGATGGAGGTTTATTTGTAGGAACCGCAACATCTTGCTTTTTTTCCACCATCCTTTCCACCACCGTGTTATTGGCTTCATCCTCCGTGTTATCATAGAGGTCGCATTCGTCCCCAGATTCGGTTTCGAATAAGCCAGATATGTGTCCCATCTGTTCTGAATCGGAGGCAACAGAACTCTCCGAATTCCTCACTGCATGGGCCTCGTCCTGAATGTCACCCATAGTGGCATCAGCTTTATCCTCCGTGCCATCACAGAGGTCGCATTCGTTGCCAGATTCGGTTTCGAAAATGCCAGATGCATCTCCCATCAGCCTAGAATCGGTCAGCTGAATATCAACCTTTTCCAGATTCTCCTCCCCAGCCGACTCTGCCACTGGCTTGTCTGCTTCCAAAATAGGCTTCTGGTCGCCCTTGTAGACATTGACTCTTATATGAAAAAAGCCAAATCTAATAATGCCGTCAGTCCTGGCTAAAAGCGGAAGCGATTCCTCATTAACCAAGACCACTACTTGACGACGAGCGCCCTCCATCTCACCCAATCTGGCAATTTGCCAATTCTGAGTTGGAAGGTCAGGATTGCAGACTTTTATCATCTTTAGAATCACCGCAGTGTCACTTGTAGCCATTGGGATCCATGCATGAGCTCTGGGTTGCGAGGGGATATCATGTTTTTCCACAACGTCCAGTCTGGCTCCAGGCCATAACTCTCCCACTTGGCTAATGGCAACCTTAAACACGGCTGCGGATCTTTCGTTTCCAAAAGCAACGAGTTTTACTCGCCCCTGATACCAACCTGCGTTGACAGTAGTAGGGAGAAAATCAGGCATACTCTCAAGAAGCCTATAGTAGATTTCATTTAGTTTAGTTTCAACTAAACTCCACTTGTCCCTTGGAATACTACAATCCCCATTTTGCCTGTTTATCACAGCCCTAACGAAGTTACCTTTCACCACTTCACTAAAAGACTGAGTCCAGACGTTGCCGGTCACCTTAGATCTTTTAGGTAAAGGTTTCTCGTCGGGCGAGCGCAACCTTTTACCAGACTTCGATGACGAGGCCGAAACAGCGCTCTGTTTGTCAGATGCGCGCATTGCCGAAAGTTTGTCCTGTTCTTCAATGACTCCTTTCGCCCATGATAGCGACGCCTTCTCACGTTCGGAGAGCTTCGTTCCATCGAGTTGGCTTAGTCTGTTAATTATTTTCAAACAAAGCCTTCTCTGGTTGTGCCTGACCTTTGATGGCTTAAGTTTCTTTTTCTTTTTACCACCAATATTAGGCTGAGCACCCCTACCAGAATCAAGGCCGGACTTCAAGGTCGCAACCCTAAGACCAGTGCTAGGACCAGCACCAGTCGGTGAGGCAGAGCCTCGAACTAAATCGGTATCATTTGTGTCCATATTTTCATTTTCCTTGATGTGGTAATGAAAATATCACAAAAATACCTATTACGAACAAACCTATTACGAACAATTTTAGTAATTCAATTTATAGCACGGAGTTAAAATAAAACACGTCCACACTCGTCAACAGCTGAACGAACAGTCAACAAGTTTTACTTGTTTACATTGCGGAGGGTATCAATACATTCGGTAAGGCCAAATTTAACATTTTTACTTGTTTTTCTAGAACTTTTTTGTAAAATTATATACATTTAACTAAATTCTGTAAGTTAACAGAGCTTTTTCTGTAAAACTTGGATTGCATAAAACGCATTTTTCAAATATACGGTGGCTCGCAGCTTATTTCGTGTGAAAGATATTAGTTAGCAATCCATTCAAGACGAAGTTAACCAAAATAGACCTAATTATTAGCAATTTTTTTTTTTATTTTTATAAAAAGTCCTGTGTATGTAATTAGTCAAGCTTTAATTAAAGTTTAATGACGTTCGGATTGCCTAAATATTAAATGTGCTACGAGGGTCGAAATGGAAATTGAAATTATTGAAAGACATTTTTTAGGAAATTTCTTAAAAATATTTCTAGGTCAATTTTATTCAAGGTCAAACATAAAAAATTTAAAAAATAGTACAATAGTTAATATTCATTTATTAAATAATTTTTCCAATAACCCAAACGAAAACCAAAATTTTTAAAACACAGTAGAAGAAATCCGAATTTTTTGACCTCCAATTCTTTTGACCACCAATTTTTGGTAAACAAAGAAAAGAAAGATTAAGAAAGTTGTTGTTGGTCTCTAGATTAAATGCATTGCTTGAGTTAGAGAAAAAGCTTTTCTGCATACGCCACACACGAAACCTACTGTGAGTTAAAAAACAAACGATGTTTAGTCACTGATATTTATACACCGAGTATAGTAGGGCGTTTCATCAAAAACTTTTTTTTTGATTTTTGCTACTCTTGAAGCGGAATATTAATTCTTATGACCTAAAAGATTTTTGAGATTTTTTTCAGATTTTTGGCGGGCCGGGATCAACTCGCTCAAATCGATTTTATGCTAAAAATGAGGTTATAAAACATAATTTTTTATTTATTTTTTGTTATGGTGCCTTGTTTTTACAAAAGTGGATAAATTACTTCAAAATATTGCTAGCCTCCTAAAAAAAAATATTCGCGGTAAAAATGATAAGGTCAAAGGTTTCTATTATTATCAACATTATTTTTTCTATTATTATCAACATTAATTAGTAAGTTTTGAAAGTCATTCTCATTCTTTGTAATCGTTGTAATGTAATCGTTCAACTGTTGACGAGTGTGGACGTGTTTTATTTTAACTCCGTGCTATAAATTGAATTACTAAAATTGTTCGTAATAGGTTTGTTCGTAATAGGTATTTTTGTGATATTTTCATTACCACATCAAGGAAAATGAAAATATGGACACAAATGATACCGATTTAGTTCGAGGCTCTGCCTCACCGACTGGTGCTGGTCCTAGCACTGGTCTTAGGTTTGCGACCTTGAAGTCCGGCCTTGATTCTGGTAGGGGTGCTCAGCCTAATATTGGTGGTAAAAAGAAAAAGAAACTTAAGCCATCAAAGGTCAGGCACAACCAGAGAAGGCTTTGTTTGAAAATAATTAACAGACTAAGCCAACTCGATGGAACGAAGCTCTCCGAACGTGAGAAGGCGTCGCTATCATGGGCGAAAGGAGTCATTGAAGAACAGGACAAACTTTCGGCAATGCGCGCATCTGACAAACAGAGCGCTGTTTCGGCCTCGTCATCGAAGTCTGGTAAAAGGTTGCGCTCGCCCGACGAGAAACCTTTACCTAAAAGATCTAAGGTGACCGGCAACGTCTGGACTCAGTCTTTTAGTGAAGTGGTGAAAGGTAACTTCGTTAGGGCTGTGATAAACAGGCAAAATGGGGATTGTAGTATTCCAAGGGACAAGTGGAGTTTAGTTGAAACTAAACTAAATGAAATCTACTATAGGCTTCTTGAGAGTATGCCTGATTTTCTCCCTACTACTGTCAACGCAGGTTGGTATCAGGGGCGAGTAAAACTCGTTGCTTTTGGAAACGAAAGATCCGCAGCCGTGTTTAAGGTTGCCATTAGCCAAGTGGGAGAGTTATGGCCTGGAGCCAGACTGGACGTTGTGGAAAAACATGATATCCCCTCGCAACCCAGAGCTCATGCATGGATCCCAATGGCTACAAGTGACACTGCGGTGATTCTAAAGATGATAAAAGTCTGCAATCCTGACCTTCCAACTCAGAATTGGCAAATTGCCAGATTGGGTGAGATGGAGGGCGCTCGTCGTCAAGCAGTGGTCTTGGTTAATGAGGAATCGCTTCCGCTTTTAGCCAGGACTGACGGCATTATTAGATTTGGCTTTTTTCATATAAGAGTCAATGTCTACAAGGGCGACCAGAAGCCTATTTTGGAAGCAGACAAGCCAGTGGCAGAGTCGGCTGGGGAGGAGAATCTGGAAAAGGTTGATATTCAGCTGACCGATTCTAGGCTGATGGGAGATGCATCTGGCATTTTCGAAACCGAATCTGGCAACGAATGCGACCTCTGTGATGGCACGGAGGATAAAGCTGATGCCACTATGGGTGACATTCAGGACGAGGCCCATGCAGTGAGGAATTCGGAGAGTTCTGTTGCCTCCGATTCAGAACAGATGGGACACATATCTGGCTTATTCGAAACCGAATCTGGGGACGAATGCGACCTCTATGATAACACGGAGGATGAAGCCAATAACACGGTGGTGGAAAGGATGGTGGAAAAAAAGCAAGATGTTGCGGTTCCTACAAATAAACCTCCATCACTGTAAGGCAGCCTCAGCTGCACTATTGCTGCGCCTGACGACAGGAGCAGTTGACTTGGTTTTTATCCAAGAGCCCTGGGTGCGGGGTGGCAGGGTTTGCGGATTGAAGACCCCTGGGTTTAAGTTGATGGTTGCCAAAGGTGAGGGCTCACCAAGAGCCTGCATCTTGGCGAAAAATGGCTTAAATATATTCTTTTTATCAACTTTTAGTGATATGGATGTTACAGCGGCTAGCTTAGAGCTTCATGGGAAATCTATTTGGCTCGCCTCTGCGTATTTTCCTAATCCGGGGCCAATACCCGCGGAGAAGGTTGGCGGTCTGATTCGGGAGTCTGAATCTAGGGGACACCAGTTACTAGTGTGCTGTGATGCTAATGCACATCATTCGATATGGGGTAGTACAGACACAAATGATAGAGGCGAATCACTTTTGGAGTTTTTGTTAAGCACTAACCTGTATATTTGTAACAAGGGTAGTGAACCAACTTTCGTTACAAGTACGCGGCAAGAGGTTCTTGACGTAACACTTGTATCAGATACATTGTCTGATAGAATTGATGACTGGAGAGTTTTGGAAGAGCATTCTTTCTCAGATCATCGGTACATTGAGTTTTTACTCAGGGAGCGTGCCCCGGTTGAGACAGTCTCTAGAAATCTGAGAAGAACAAACTGGGTGAAATATAGGGAGACTTTTTCTTTGCTTTTGGATGAAGTACCCCTATCTGAACCGCATAGTTTAGCGGAAATTGACTGTCTGGTTGACCATATAACAAATGTTTGTAATAGGTGCCTGGATGCGTCTTGCCCTTCTGCAAAGCCTAGAGGGAAAAAAAAGCCACCTTGGTGGTCAAATGAGTTGCAGACGAGCAGAGATTCCTGCAGAAAGCTCTTTAATAAGGCTAAATTTTCAAGAGCGGACGAGGACTGGTCTGCATACAGGCTGCAACTTAAGAGTTATAAAAAGATGATCAGAAATGCCAAATGTGATTCTTGGAAAAACTTCTGTGGAAACATAGAAGACGTTTCTGAGGCATCCAGGCTGCGCAAGGTTCTGGCTTCTTCTCCTTGCACCCTAGGATACCTGAAAGATCCTAATGGGGTGTGGTCTTCCTCCAGTGGAGAGTCGCTGGATCTCCTTTTAAACACGCATTTTCCGGGCAATTCCATGACGCCGTTTCAAGCTTTGGAACGTTCTGACGCCCAAGCATCTGAAATTGCTTCGGAAATAATAAATATGCCAACATTAATCTGGGCGATAAAAAGCTTCAGGCCCTATAAATCTCCGGGACCTGATGGTATAATCCCGGCTGAGTTGCAGCAAGTGTTGGACTATATAGCCCCGTTGCTGTATAATCTATACACAGCATGCATCAATTGGTCGTATATTCCTTTAAAATGGAGGGATACCAGAGTCGTATTTATCCCGAAGGCTGGGAAAAGTTCCCACACAGCTCCGAAGGATTTCAGACCAATTAGTCTGTCTTCTTTTTTGTTAAAGACAATGGAACGAATGATAGACTCATATTTGCGTAGAGTGATTGACCCGAGGTTGCTTTCGACAAAGCAACATGCATACAGCAAGGGACGATCAACGGAAACAGCTCTTCATGAGCTCGTTGGTACCATCGAGAGATCGCTTTCGGTAAGGGAGTACACTATGGTGGCCTTTCTTGATATTGAGGGGGCTTTTAATAATGTCATTCCAGAATCGATAATATTGGCATTGTCTGGTCTGGGAGTAAAGCGTGAAATCGTTTTAATGGTGGAAAACCTACTTGCCAATAGACGTATAACGTCTGAATTGGGAGCGTCCGTCATATCTCGATTTGTCAATAGGGGCACACCACAAGGAGGTGTTCTTTCGCCGCTTCTTTGGAACCTGGCACTGAATTCAATGCTACTATCTCTAGAAGCACGTGGTTGTCATGTTATCGCATATGCTGACGATGTCGCGATAGCGGTAAAGGGGAAGCATCTGCCAACATTGCGGGACATTCTTCAGGGTTCTCTGAAAGATCTGTCTAAATGGGCAAGAGACTGTGGCCTAGGAGTTAATCCTAGTAAAACAGAGCTTGTTTTGTTTACAAGGAAAAATAAGATTCCTGCTTTTGATCCTATTTCTCTGGACGGTACTGAAATCACCTTCTCAGATGGAGCCAAGTATCTTGGAGTATTTCTAGATAGGAAGCTGAATTTCAGGCGTAATATTGAGGAACGGGTGAGAAAAGCAACGATTGCTTTGTATTCCTGTAAAAGGGCCATTGGAAAACGATGGGGTTTTAGCCCTCAAGTCGTTCATTGGATCTATACAGCAGTGGTGCGTCCAATTTTGCTGTATGGAATCATTGTCTGGTGGCCTGCTTTGGAAACAAAAGCGAACTTTGTCTTTATCACGAAGGTACAGAGAATGGCGTCAATGTGCATCACTGGTGCTCTTCGTACTACACCTACGGCTGCATTAGAAATCCTCCTTCACCTGATACCCTTGGACATATTGGGTAGGCAGTATGCGGCTGCATCGGCAATTCGACTTAATAGCACGCTGCAATGGAGGAGCAGTGATTGTGGCCATAGCGCAATCTTGAAAAAGATAACAATACCACAAAATGTGGACTGTGCTCCCTCTTTGAGCCTCTTTGAGCGCCACTTTACCACTATGATACCATCCAGGGAGTCTTGGATGGGGGATACTCCGGGTAGTGGAGCTACCATAAATTTTTACACAGATGGATCGAGGCTGCACGAACAAGTGGGCTTTGGAGTCTATTCGGAAGAGCTTGGGTTGAGCCTGGCTCGTAGATTGCCAGATCATTGCAGTGTTTACCAGGCAGAGATGCTGGCAATAAAAGAAGTGGCTGACTGGTTGAGCTGCAATGTCTTGTCTACAACCGCAGTCAACATCTATACTGACAGTCAAGCCGCGGTCAAGTCCCTGGATTCAATGTTTCTGAAAACAAGATCTGCCCTTAACTGCCGCACGTCTTTAAATGAGATGGCCAAGCAGTTTAACATACGACTCATATGGGTCCCAGGGCACAGAGACATTCCAGGGAATTGCAAAGCCGATGAGCTTGCAAGACTAGGAACTACCTTACAGGTTCCAACAGAATTGGAATGTGTTGGTACGCCTCTAGAAACTTGCAAGCAAAACCTACGGCTTTGTTCTGCGACGGAGACTAATCAAAGATGGGCAAATGGATGGACGTGTGAGACAACACGACTGATTTGGCCTTCTCTTAATCAGGGGCGCACAAGTGAGCTGATATCGCTTCCAAGAGGAGAGATTTCAACGGTGGTTTCTATAATTACCGGACACTGTCTTATAGGGAAGCACGCAGAGCGGTTAAATGTGCCGTCGAATGACTTTTGCCGAAGTTGCATGGATGAAGAGGAGTTGGAAACTATCGAACACTTTATTTGCCATTGCCCGGCACTTTCTGGTCAGCGACTTGCTTCACTGGGATCTAGGGAGCTGTACGATCTTTCAGATTTGTCGGATGTCAAAATTCAACATCTAAGGAGTTTCATAAGAAGCTCAAACTGGTTTAACGACAGGGACTAGTAGGGAAACCTATTACGATCCCGTGGTATCACAATGGACCTCAGAGTCTACGTGTGTTGACGTAAAACGTCAGCAGCCACTTACAACCTAACCTAACCTAAACTCACTCTGGCATTCCGTGTGTAACACATCGAAATATCGGTATAGGACCACATAACGCATATACATAAATGATAAGTTATCTATTCTCAGACATTCTACCGATTAATAAGATACTAAAATATGTACTTCTTGGTTAAGCTCATGTGAAATGTAAGAAAAAAAATGGGTTAAGTTAGTTTTTTTAATTTTTTTAATACTTCTACTAAACTGACAGACGTCATTTTGGATTTAAATGAAAGGTATTTAAAATATCTATTAAACGGTGTCAACATCACGAACCTACGTTGCATATTTCTTAAGTTATTGAGCTTTGAAGTTGGAAAATTTAAAATTTTTACTTTTAAGGTCAAATTATTGACCTTTGACCTTATCAGTTTTACCGCGAATATTTTTTTTTAGGAGGCTAGCAATATTTTGAAGTAATTTATCCACTTTTGTAAAAACAAGGCACCATAACAAAAAAAAATAAAAATTTATGTTTTATAACCTCATTTTTAGCATAAAATCGATTTGAGCGAGTTGATCTCGGCCCGCCAAAAATCTGAAAAAAATCTCAAAAATCTTTTAGGCCATAAGAATTCATATTCCGCTTCAAGAGTAGCAAAAATAAAAAAAAGTTTTTGATGAAACGCCCTAGAGTATAGCCTAGTACAAAACATAAGTGATTTAACGACACAGGTTCGAAGCTCATGTCAGGCTAGTCTGTTGATAAAAAACATATAAAGATTTTTTCTAGCAAATATCAAATAATCAATTAAATGTAATTGCCTACTGATGACGTAGAAGTGGCTACAGAAACCATGGTCTAGGGTAAATCCACATTTAATTTAATCTTTAGAAGACACAATTTTCTTCTTCAATCAGAAAAACACAAACAAAGATTTAATTGTTTAATAATTTTAGTACACCTAAGTGTATAGTAATGAGGTATAAACATAACTGAACATTTCCTTTGTTTACAAAAAATTGGTGGCCAAAAGAATTGGAGGTCCAAAAATTTTGGATTTCTTCGACTGCATGTTAAAAATTTTGATTTTTGTTTGGGTCATTGGAAAAATTATTTGATGAATGACTTTATACTATTGGACTATTTTTTAAATTCTGATTTTTGATCTTGAGAAAAATCGACCTAAAAGTATTTTTAAGAAATTTTCTAAAAAACGTGTTTCAATAATATCAATTTCCATTTCGACCCTCGTAGCACGTTTAGTATTTCCTCAATCTGGACGCCATTAAGCTTAAATTAAAGATCGATAAATTACCTACACAGCACTTTTAAGAAAATTACTCGTTTGATAATAATTAGGTGTATTATTGTTATCGTTGTCTTAAATTGATTGCTAACTGATATCTAAAACACGACATTAGCTGCGAGTCACTGTATGTAGATTTACGGAGATTTCTGTAAAATGGTTATCGCATATAACGGATGTTTTATATAAAACTCTGTAATATTACCGTTTGTTTTGTTCAAATCAATTTATAGAGTTTCAAAGTTTTATTGCTAGCTGGAAATGTATGGTGTACTCTATTAAATTACACCGTCCGACAGCCAATATTAAACATGAACCGGATGATATACGTCTGAAAGTAGAGATCAAATGGAGTAAAACTGCATTTACAGTTTTTAATTTCGTATCGTGTTTCCTTTTAAAAGGACTTCAAAGTTTTAAAGGATACATTTTTTAAAATATTTTACTTTTAATACTTTTCCTAACATGCCCCTAGTGATAGCAAATGAAAGGGGAGAATCTTCCCTAATTTTTTAATTTTGCCATATCAGGATAAAAGGACGTGAATAAAGTCATTTGAAAACGTTATCAAAATATTTTGTTGAAAATTTTGAATGGTATTAAGGGATACATTTTTGAATGGACGTTACTTACCTGCATTTTCCTGATATATAAAAATAATAAAATTGGAAAATTAGGGGAGGTCCTCCCCTTTCATTTGCTATCACTAGGGGTATGTTAGGAAAAGTACAAATATTAAAAAAATATTTTATAAAACTTAGTCCTTTCAAACTTTGAAGTCCATTTAAAAGGAAACAGGAACTAGTCTCTAGTTCCACACGTGTATTTTCCAGTTCGTGTTCAACGACCTTTTTAATTTTTGTCGGACAGTGTTAGCAGCATTTTTCGGAAATTTTAGTGAGATATTATTTTAAGTTTAGAATTCATTCCTTGAATGATCCAATTTAAATTGTAAATACTTTTTTCTTTAAAAAACCAATCGATTTTTTCGTCGGTTGACAAAAAAAAAATTGTTTTGGAAAAACTTTATATTTTTTTTAAAGAAAAACAAGAAAATAAAGTTAAAATTGGTAAATTGAAAAATACCACAACACACAATAATCAAAAAGAAAGAAAACAACAACAACAAAAAATGTAGATAAAGTTATTTTTTAGCTTCAAGGGAAATTACTAAATTTGTCATAGGAATCCGAAGGAGACATATCTAAAAAAAGGAAAAGTTGACATACAATACCAATACAAAAAAAAAAAAAAATGGAAATCTATGAAATTGTTTGGGTAATACCAAAAGATGCATGTGGTATTCACACACACACACACACACATTCATATAGATAATAATGTCAATTTAAAATAGTGTCTATTGGGATTACGCAAATAAAATTATAGTTACTTTAGAAATTTGTTAAATTATTTTTTTTTATACATATTTTTATAGCTTAAGGAAATTTTGCGTAGTTTAAAATTTATAAAGTTATAATAGTTTTAACAATTTGTAATTTCATTATAAGTTTCAGACATTCAAGGTGGTTTGTTTTTTAAGAAATTCAAGAAATATATATTTTTTTTGTGAATTTGCCTCTTTGTTATTGATTTACTATGAAAACTTAATTTGCAAAACTTAACAAATTAATGAAAAATATATTTCAACTGAAAGTTTTTTTTTTGTTTTATGTTAACAAAAGAAATGCATAAAAACTAAGTAGGTACACGTGAAATTAATTTTGCTTAAATACAGGGAAAAATTTATAAAATACATATTTTAAATTTTTTTTTGTTTATTGGTATTAAAAACTAAATAACATTACATACATAAATTGTGAAATCGAGGTAACAAATTTTCAAGAACTAAATTCTAGTTAAACAATGTGTTTGATTGAATCAACAATTAGTATTGTTAATATGACAAAAATCCTTTATAAACTCATTTAGACAAACACAAATAACAGGCATTCACCACCAAATGTCCAGCGAAAAAAAAACATGTGTACCGTAAATTAAAGAATTGGTTGTATGAATAGCCCTATATGAACCTAAGAAAATTGCGTGTTTGGTTTTTAAATTTTTCAAGAACTTTGCTTAGGAGGCGTGGTCAAATATTGGAAAAATTGTCAAATTTGTGTCGAGTTGCCTTGTTTAAATATTTATCAAATTAAAACGGAATGCACTACAATCTCAAAAATTTGCACTACTATACAAGAGTTTTTTATTGGCTATTGATTAACATTTTTTTTTTTTAATTTTCAGAACCCGTTCTGAAATTTTCCATTTTTTAAAAAAGTTAATTTATCAAAAATCCGGCCACATTAATTTTAATTTTTTTTTTTTAAGTTTAGATGTATGTATGTCTATCCACACAAAAAAATTCTTTTTCGTTTTTTCGAGAAAATCGGATTTGAATTTTGAATTTCTTAACAATTTAGTAATTTGCTTGTATGATTTTGTTTCAACATAGCGCATGAGTATTATTTATGCAAATATTTAACACTCGTTCGCTACGTTGAAACAAGAAAATACAAGCAAATTACAAAATAGTTATGAAATTTAATATTCAAATGAGACTTTCTCGAAAAAAACGAAAAACACGTATTTGAATTTTATTGTGTGGATAGACAAATACAGGCGCGGATCCAGGGGGGAGAATGGGATTTCCCCCCCAAAAAGATTTAAAAAAAGAAAGGAAAGGGAAAAAAAAGAAAACAAGAAAGGAAAGGAAAAAAAAGAAAGGGAAAGAAAAAAGAAGAGAAAGGAACAAAGTTACAAAAAAAATACCGGGATGTAAAAAAGTCCTCAGGAGAGGTATGTGTGTGTGTATTTGATTTACGTCAGCACACATAGCCTCTATCCTAAGAAAAAGTATTATCTCAAATATTTGTTGCAGAAAAATGTCTCAGAATATAAATTTTTGATACTTATTTGACTCTGAATGAAAGAATTTTTGGATTAAAAAATTACCTCAAATTTTAGGAAAAATGTCTAATAACTAGGGCAAGTACTTTCATGCATCTAAAAATCGAAAATATGTTCCTATAATATGCGCCAAAAAATCCAAAATATGCACTTAAAATATATGCATTTCAAAATGATTGTCTTTACAAAAAAAAAGGTTTATCAACATTAATTAAATTTTGTCAAATACTTTAAGGACCTCGACAGTTCTTACATCGGTATTTTTGAGTGGAAAAAATTTTTCGTAAGTAAACTATTTTTTCATATACAGGGTTTGTGATAAAAACATTTTTAATTGAACAAATTTACTTGAGAAGTTTTTTTTCTTTGAGTCTAAAAATGTGTATAAAAAAAATTATTAAGTAAAATAATTTTTTTTTTTAGAACAAGTCCTAATATTAAATATTTTTTTTTTAGAAAAAAAATGCTTTAAAAATATATCTTTTCACTTTTTTTCTCGGAATTTTCCCATTCTGAAGTCAATAAAAATGAACTTAAAGACAAAAGACCCAACTCTGACTCTTAGCGAAATCCAAAAAAAAATCAATTTTTCTGTAGGAAATTTTAAATTAAAAGAATTTTTTTCTTTACGATTAGTAAAATGTATAAGAATAGGAAACATTTTTCAGAATCTAAACATTTTGCTTCCAGAAGCAATTTTCTATAAGAAATGACTCAGAATATGATTTCTGTAAATGAAAATATTTTTCCATAAGAAATAGGTGATAGGTTTTGAATTTTCCTAAGAAAGTTTTGATAAAATATTGATGAAAATTGAAAAAAAGTCCAGTTTATATGAAAATATGCAAAAATATGCATTTATTCCAAAATATGCAAAAATATGCAACTACAAATCGAAGCCATTTTATTGCAAAATTCTTGATTCGGATAGATATAAAGTTTGTTGTATGATTAAAGTGCCGAGTAAAAAAAACATGCATTTTCATTAAAGTACTTGCCCTACTAATAACACTGCGTGACAAAACAAACCAATATTTTAGAAAACAAGAGGTACGACCATTATTTCAATATATTTCGGACATGCTGAATCGAATGGCGTATTCCGTTTTTCGATGTATGGTACAGTTTTCATGTAAAATGTCATTAAAGATTAGCTGATTTTCATCTGCTTTTTTAACAAAAAAAAATTCCAAAGCTAATGATTTTTAAATTTTATGGCATGGAAAACAAAGATATAACTTGTTGCAATATTTCTAATATAAATTTGGTTTAAAGCTTTTCATCTTAAGCCCTTAAATTCGCGGATTTCTTCATTTTTTTAAGTTTTCGCGAAATTAACCGCTAAACTGGTCTCTGATAAAAAACTTGTTTTTTGTGGATCATAAAGGCGTCCATGACACTACGAATAGTGGACAAAAAACATCTATGTTATATGGACCATCATGATGAAAATCGCGAAAAACCATTTTTTTGTATATGCCAGCATTACTTTACGAGATGATTTAAGGTTCCATCTCTTAGTATATAATGTGGGAACCTCAAACAACTAACTGACCAAAAATTCGGGCAAAAAAGTTTTCATTTGCAAAAGTTATCTTAAGAAAAACTATTATTTCAGTGTTTGCGATACAATAATTATAGTTTTTGTTAAGATAACTTTTGCAAATGAAAACTTTTTTGGACAAATTTTGGATCAGTTCATTGTTTAAGGTTCCCACATTATATACTAAAAGATGAAGCCTCAAATCATCTCCTATAGTGATGCTGCCATATACAAAAAAAAGGTTTTTCGCGATTTTCATCATGATGGTCCATATAATATAGATGTTTTTTGTCCACTATTCGTAGTGTCATGGACGCCTTTATGATCCACAAAAAACAAGTCTTTTATCAGAGACCAATTTAGCGGTTAATTTCGCGAAAACTTAAAAAAATGAAGAAATCTGCGAATTTAAGGGCTTAAGATGAAAAGCTTTAAACCAAATTTATATTAGAAATATTGCTACAAGTTATATCTTTGTTTTCCATGCCATAAAATTTAAAAATCATTAGCTTTGGAATTTTTTTTGTTAAAAAAGCAGATGAAAATCAGCTAATCTTTAATGACATTTTACAAGAAAACTGTACCATACATCGAAAAACGGAGTACGCCATTCGATTCAGCATGTCCGAAATATATAGAAATGATGGTCGTAACTCTTGTTTATCTTTTAGTGTTCCGCAGTGTAACTTTTCTATAGAAAAAATCCCTCAGCAGCTGAGAATTTTTTCTTAGGAAAAAATTCAGAATCTGAAAAAAAAAAAATTCTGCAAAAAAATTCACAGAATCGGACAACATTTCTACAAAAAACCCTCTTAGAATCTGAGTTTTTCTATAGAGAATATATTTTCAATCTTAAATTTTCTTTTTGGAAATTTTTTTAAGAATTTCTCTGTTTGAAAAATCTTTTAGAAACTGCGATATGTAAATTTTTCTGTTGTCCAATAATAGTTTTTAATATATGAAAAATGTTGCAGAATCTAAGAAGTTGCTTAAGAAAATATTAGGTGGCATAAAAACGTAAAATTTTTCTATTGCAAAATGCTATACAATTTAAGATTTTGTTTTTAGAAAAGTTTATCAAAATTTTTTTATAAAATGTTTTAGAAACTGATACATTTGTTGTATCTGACAATTTTCTCTTACGAAATATGTTTCAGGATCTGAGAATTTTTGTACAGGAAAATTTTTTTAGAATCTGAGAATTAATTTAAAACGAGAATAATTTCAGAGATTTTTTATAAGAAAATTTAATCAGAATTTGAAAAAAAAATTATAGGAAGAATCTCTCAGAATCTCAGATTATTTCCATAAAATGAAATTTTAAAATCTGAGACATTTTCTATAAGAAAACTTCGACCTGAGAATTTTTATATAAAAGGGTTTTAAAATCTGAACATTTTTATATCTTAAAAATGGGTTATTTTTCTAAATGAAAAATATTTTAGAATCTAATTGCAACAATTTTTCTGTACTAAAAATGTTTTAACATCTGAGAAATTTTGTGAAGGAAACATGCATAAAAATCTTATTCTTAAAAATAAAACTTTTTTTGTAAAATTGTATGGGTCTATTCACAGTTGTAAGTGGATATGACTGTCATAATCAGTGTTGCCAGAACTTGTTTGTCAAAAACGGCTAAACTCATTTGAAAAAAACGGCTAAAAAACGGCTAAAAAATGGCTAAAAAACGGCTAAAATAAATATTTTCCTTTTTGAAGAAAAACTATTGTAAATTTATATTTTGTTTAATTTTTATACATAAAATTAAATAAAGAGATCTTTTGTTATACACTTTTTACGGTTTTGACTTATTCTAGATAAAAACTAGAGTTCAAAAAAACTTTTCCAATGATGCAATGAAAAAGAGTTTATTCTGATTCGAGGCCTTTTCATGTTCCCCATTATGTTAATTCATAATTAATTAATTCATTGCACAATTAAAAGGTCGAATAAATAACTAATTTTTATTATTTAATAAAAATTAAAACACACTTTTCCAATGATTTACATTTTTTTAATGAAAAAATAAAAAACTTTTGACTAGATAAAAATTTTCTTAGTGAAAGAACTTTTTTAGTTATTTTGGTTTAAAAAAAATAAGTAAAATTTTTTATTGAGTGCAAATATTATTTTTTTTTTTTTTTTTGAGTTCGAAAATTTTTTTTAATTTTTTTGTAATGATAAAAACATTGCGTACATTTTTTTTGGAAAGTTATCGCATTTCAACACATGAATTCTGGGTAAAACTTTTTACTGCAGGGACCGTTTTCGCTGAAATCTGACGAGAAGAATAGCAAAAATATATATGCCAAGATTCAACAACCATGCCAAGATTCAAAAACGAGTCTTTAAGTTGAGTTTCGAACGTTAGTGTATTTTTAAAAGAGAAACGGGCATCGCTAGATCGTCTTAGATTTAGTATAATGTTAATGACATGAATATGACAAAAATATTCGTGGTTTGATACCAGACTGGGATTATTTAAAATTAAGATATATGAAAAACAAGTACCTATTAACAAAACAAACCGATTAAAAATCCTGTTGATGGTAACACTATAACTGGAGTGTGTAAAAATGGTAGGGGAATACCAGAAATGTCTGTAATTTTTTAAAATTAAATTTTCTTACACATTTTTTAACTTTAACCTTTATATTAAACAAAATTGGAGCCTTTGCTTGATCTGTACTAACAAAAAACCAATTAATTCTCCAAAAAACTACTTTTAAATCAAAAAACTCAAAAATGGCTAAAAAACTGCTAAAATAATTTCGAAAATGGCTAAAAAAACGGCTAAGAGCTAAATGCATTTTTCTCCGGCTAAACGAGTTCAAAAGGAGCTAAATCTAGCCGGAAAGTGGCTAAATAATCCAGTTTTTGTGACTGAAAAGTCATTATATCAATATTTTTCTACACAAAGCTACATACAACAAATTTAAAAAATTTTAGAGTTTATTTGTCAATTTTATAATCAACTCGAGAGCAGGTCTTTAAATTTGAAAATAAAATTTAAAATTTTTAAATGTTTTTGGTGGTTTGTATAGAAAAATATTGATGTTATGGCTGTTTAATCATAAAAATTGGTTTATGACAGACCTAGTCAGTTATACCTGTGAATAGTACCGTTTACATGGGCAAAAATGCTTCCCCCAAATCCAAAAGCTGGATCCACACCTGATTTAAATACTATAGCATTTTTTAATTGAAAAATTATTTTAGAAAAACACTATTAACAAAAATTCACACAACACCCCCCCCCCCCTCCTTTCCAACCAAACATTAATTTTTTTTTTATAAATACAAATCTACTCCCCCCCCCCCCCAAAATGAAATTCCTGGATCCGCGCCTGGACAAACATCTACACCTAAAATAAAAAACTAAAAAAAACGAAAGTGGTCGCGCTGTTGTTGCGCTATAACTTCTTAAGTACACCCAAAAAAAAAAAAACAAGTAGAAAAGTTAAATTCGACTTTGCCGAATCTATGAATACCCTCCACAATGCATTTTTTTTTTAACAATTTTGATTAGAAATATTTTATTTTGAGTAAAAAACTCTTTTTTTGTAATTTTTTTTTTAAAAAAAAAAGAAAAATTACTATTTTTTTTTAAGTGTAAAATTTTTTTTCGAGTATAATGTTTTTTTTACTGTAAAAATATTTCTGAGTGAATACACGTACGTATGTACACAAAATATTGTAATTTTTGTAAAAAAAAAAAACTAAATTTTTTTTTGTGTACATTTTTTTTGAGTGTAAATGTTTTTTTTGAGTGTAAACATTTTTTTTAATGTAAAATTTTTTTCGAGAGCAATTTTTAAGTTACCAATGCTTTTAAAACTAAACAAGTTTAAAAAGCATTGCTTTAAAATTTAACAAGTTTGAAAAGCCTTGTTTAGTTACCACCAGTGCTTTTAAGACTTGTTAAAACACGTGCCATTTTAGATGAACCTAATCTGAAATTCAGGGTTTCGCTTATAACTTTTGAACCACTGGACCGATTGAGCTGAAATTTAAAACCAAACAGACCCGGAGAACGGTAAAGATACATGTCAAGCTTCAGTAGTCTCATTATTGTCTTTCGAAAGTTATCGTGTTTTTTATCTCGTAAATTCGTGAAACACCCTTGCCGAAATTTACTCTTTTGCTCATAACTTTTGAACCACTGGACCGATTTGGCTGGATTGCAATACCTCCTGACCAGGTAATTGACAAACATATATGCCAAACTTCAGTAGCCTCTGTAAAGTCTTTCAAAAGTTAGCGTGTTTTCTACGGACAGACAGACAGACGGACGGACGGACATCGCTAGATCGACTTAAAATCGATCGAGGATCATAAATATATATACTTTATGGGGTCCTAGACCAATATTTCGATGTGTTACAAACGGAATGACAAACTTATATATACCCTTTATCACTAGAGTGGAGGGTATAAAAATACCAAGGTTGGCAATCGATACCCACCCAGAATAACGGTATTTGGCTATTGTACCGCAACCAATAAAGATATGGACATTTTTAAAAGCGATTATGAAAATAGATAACATTTCTAGTATTTTTGATTTGTTACTTCGTGTTTGTACCGGTTGCTTTTCGAAATATAGTCCAATACCTTTATAATACCGTTTGAAACGGTATTTTAAAGGTATTGGCCTATATAACGAAAATGAACCGGTACAAACACGAAGTAACACATCAAAAATTCTAGAAATTTCATCTACTTTCATAATCGCTTTTTAAAATGTCCATATCTTTATTGGTTGCTGTACAATAGCCAAATACCGTTATTCTGGGTTGGTATCGATTGCCAACCTTGAAAAATACCCTTTTTATCGTGCGGTTTGATGGAAAAGGTGATATGTATTAATACTTGTAAGTATAAAATTTGTTTAAAGTCTGATTTTTGTGTTTCACGAAATGTTAAATTTTTTTAAATTTTCCTTAAAAAATAAGGAAAATTGGAAAATTCACATATAAGAAAAACAATTACCATTAACAAAACAAACTGGCATTTAAATACTACTGATGAAGACAGTTAAATGGAACTGTCCGAAACCGGTATAGGAATACCAGAAATGTCTATAGATTTTAGAAATTAAAATTTTTCTTCTACATTTTTCAACTCAAACCCTAATAACAAATAGAATTAGAGCCCCTGCTCGATCTGTACTAACAGAAAAATCAAAAAATTGTTATTTTGTTTATTGACGACGAATCATTAATAAAGAAAAATGATTTGTATCGCGAAATATTTTTTTTTAAGTACAAAACCTTAACTTCCCAAAGGCACGGGTTAATTTTGTCCAAATTGGCTTAAAATTTAAACATAGAGTTTCTAGACCAAAACGAACCTCATAATTTGGTCGGTGATCGTCTTAATTCGAAAAAAGTCATTATTTGTGCAACCTCAACACACATACGCGTTGCGGATATATCCAAAATAGGAACCTATCATATACATATGGGCACTGTTATACTGATAACAAAAAACGTTATCCGGGGTGCAAAAACATTTGGCACCGATTGCAATTTCTAAAACACCAGAAATTTAATATTTGTTATGTTTTATGGTGAAATTCCTTCCCATCCACCAATTTTTTGGGATTTTGTCGTTTTACAGCAAAAATAACACAAGAAAAAGCTTACAAAATGGTTTTCGACATTAATATTCGAAAAAAAAAATATTTAGCGAAAACTTCATCGCGATCGGTGCCGAACCTTTTTTGACATTCGTAAAAAACCAATACACGTTTTTTATTGATTTTCATGTACTTTCTCACTTTGATATGTCCTTTTTGATATTTGCAAAAAAGGCAAATGGTTTTATCCCTAATAGGCATGCAAAACATAAAAAAAAAACTTTAAACGTTACAATTACCCAGCCAGAAGTTGCCAACCGTACCAAAACAAAAGTACTGGCAAAGCAATTTATTTTTTGTATAGCAAGCTCTTTTTAGTAAAGTACTTGGTTTCACCGAATTAAGTACTTTGCTAGTACTTTTTTACCAAACTAAAGGCGGTTTATTTTTAAATTATTGTTTTCTGTAAAGACAGTCGAGCTCAGGCTCTAATTATAATTATGTATTATAATTTTTTGATTTGTTATAAATGGTTTTGAATTGAGAAAAGTGTGAAAGAAAATTTTTTTAATTTTTCTAAAAATTTAGACATCCTGGTTTGTTTCTTACTAGTTTCATATTATCCAGTTATAATAATCTTCAGAAAAACTTTTAATGTCAAATTTATTTAGTTAATAGTCAATAAAACTCTATATGTGAAAATTATTTACAGATCGCAGCCGACAAGAATTGAACTCATCATCATCTGTAATACTTTGCTATTAACTGCTATTAACTGCAAGTATCAACTAAATCTGATTTTTTTTCCATTCGAGTGTAGTTGTTGCTGTTGTTTTTTCTCACAGAAGACTTGTTATTGTAATGTGTAAACAAATTTTTATTTTTAGTAATCATTATTCTTCTTCCTCTCCTTCATCAATTCTGATCTAAGTACTTATTTTTGCAAACATTGCCAGACATGGTCTATATTTTAGACACAAATGTTAGGTGTTGCCATTTTTCCAAAGATACTGATTGCCACTTAGGGCGACTTATAGTCGTTATTTTTAAATTATTGTTTTCTGTAAAGACAGTCGAGCTCAGGCTCTAATTATAATTATGTATTATAATTTTTTGATTTGTTATAAATGGTTTTGAATTGAGAAGAGTGTGAAAGAAAAATTTTTTAATTTTTCTAAAAATTTAGACATCCTGGTTTGTTTCTTACTAGTTTCATATTATCCAGTTATAATAATCTTCAGAAAAACTTTTAATGTCAAATTTATTTAGTTAATAGTCAATAAAACTCTATATGTGAAAATTATTTACAGATCGCAGCCGACAAGAATTGAACTCATCATCTGTAATACTTTGCTATTAACTGCTTGTAACGTACAATCACTCTAGACCAGTGACGGTGCGTGAAGTTGTCACTGGGTGTTCTCTACTTATTTAAAATATAAAATTTATGTATATAAAATATGTTTTTCTGGACGTAACACATTCCCGTGGTAGACAAAGCCTCAGTTTTAATTTTTTTTGTATACATACATCCAAAATTAATTTTTGTACTCCATTTATTTGCGAAATAATGCTTTTTGTTAATTGTCGATGTGGTGAGGCAACAAAATGACAATAAAATAGAATTTAGGCTGCATCTCATTAAAAAATGTACAAAACTAGTAACATCCCATCTTTACCTATCTCGGGAATGCGTTAAGTCCATGAAAACATGAATTTTATACTTAAATTTTCTGTTTTTATAAATTAGAGAACACCCAGTGACAACTTCACGGACCGTCACTGCTCTAGACCGATACGCCAAGTAGGCTGTTAAGCAAGTATCAACTAAATCTAATTTTTTTTTTATTTATTTGAAATATTTTTTTTAATAATTTTATTAAATTTTAACATTTTATTTGAAAACACTTAATTATATTATAAAGTTATGACAATGGTGTCATTATCAAATTTAGTATGAATACATTTTGATTCTACTATGTGGATACTGATTTCAATGTTATTTTTATTAAATTTGTTTAACATTGTAGAGTCCTATTTCTCTTGATGGTAGTGGAAATTAAAAAAAAAATCGCTACATTCAATAAAAATATTGCCTTTCAAAAATATTTTATCACATTTGTATTTAGACAGCTTTCTATTTAAAATTTCAGTAACTTTAATTACATTTTCATTGTCGAGTAAACATACGTTATCTGGATGAATTGGTTTTATTTTAAAACCATTAATGTTTACGAAAGAAAATACAACTGTCGATTCCGAGCTTTCTTTTATATTCCTAGAGAGTATTTGGAACTTCTATTAAGAGGATGTAGCAATAAATTCGCGAATTTCTTAATTTTTTTACGTTTTTGCGAAATTAACCCCTAAATTTGTCTTTGATAAAAAAATTGCTTTTACCATCATGTTGAATTTTATAATCATGTTGTATATGGCAGCACCATTTTTCGAGATAATTTAAGGGTCCATCTTTAAGTAAATAATGTGGTAACCTTACAGAATTTACTGACCAAAAATTATTTTTTTGGACAAATTTTTCGTCAGTTATTTGTTTAAGGTTACCACATTATATAGTTAAAGATGGACCCTTCAGTCATCTTGTAAAATGATGCCATAAAAAAAAGTTTTTCGCGATTTTTAACATGATGGTCTTTATCACATAGATGTTTTTTGTTCACTATTCGTAGTTAGGGATGACTTTATGATCCACTAAAAGCAATTTTTTTTAACAAATACCAATTTAGAGGTTTATTTCGCGAGAACCTCGAAAAATGAAGAAATTCGCGAATTTAAGGGCTTAAGATGAAAAGCTTTAAACCAAATTTGCATAAGAAACATTGATACAAGTCAAGAAAACTGTACCATGCATCGAAAAACGGAGTACGCCATTCGACTCAGCATGTCTCAAATAGATGGAAATGTGTTGGTCATACCTCTTATTTTCTATAATAGTGGTCACTTTTGTCATGCTGTGTAATTAATATATAATTTATTTAAAATAGAAAAATTAAAAAAAAAGATTTCTAATGTACAAATTATTAAATAAAAAAAATATTTTATTAAATACATTTTTAATTTTGCAATGGATTCTTTTAGTTAAAAAGCAATTTTAAAAATTCTCGGATAGTACTTTTTAAAGTACAGGGAAAGCGCTTTTAAAAGTACTTTGCCACTACTAAATGGTGTTATCATTTAGCATCTTCGCAAGTACTAAAAACCCCAAAAAAAAGGTACTTTGCCAGTATTAATACTACCTTATTAGGTACTTTGCCAGATCTGGCCCGTATGTATTTTTCTGCCTGGGTATGTTCAAACCAAATGCGTAATTAATATGCGTATTAGGGCGTTTCACTAAAAACTTTTTTTTTATTTGTGCAACTCTTGAAGCGGAATATGAATTCGTATGGCCTAAAAGATTTTTGAGATTTTTGAAAGGTTGGGATCAACTCGTTCAAATCGATTTTATACAGAAAATGAGGTTGTAAATCATATTTTATTTTTATTTTTTTTTTTCATTATTTTTTTTTTTTAATTTTTTTTTTATTTTAACTTTTTTTCATAATGTTTGTTCAACAAACATTTTTGTTTTGTTCAACAAACATTTTTGTTTCTTCAACAAACATTTTTTTCACCCTAATTAAATTTTCACCGACTCTGAACTTGATCTCACATGAAAATTTTGCAATTGTTTAACAAAAGTGCAAAACACAAGTGAGAGTGTATGTGCCTAATTTTCCAAAATCTAAAAACCTTTTGTTCACTTAGATTATACAATTTTAAAATTATTTATTTCCAAGCCCACAAAAAGGACGAACCAAAAAAGTTAAATTTCAGATTCTTCTGGGCCCAAGTTCGGGGTTTTCAGAGGTTGGTTTAGTTCTTTAAAGAAGAGCTTCTTTTCCCCAGTTCGATTTTGTCCATTTAAGAACATTACCTTTAGTAAATTACCAGTCTATGAACACAAGGCATAGTCGTGACAAATTTTAGGAGCATAGCTCTGTGCTCATTTACCAAATTTACAGTTTTTTTTGGTTTCAACTGTAATTTCAAGAATCCCTTGTTAGTTTTATCGCATCTAAAAAGTTGTAAGTTTGCAATTTTTGGTAAAAAAAAGTTTAAAATTACAAAAAATTTCATAATTTTTACTAGGAATTCTCGTAAAATAGGAGGTAGCAAAAAATTATTTTAAAAGTTTTTTTTTTTTTTTGTTATTTTACGAGTATTTTTTGAGTGTACTCTTTATCACGATCTTTTGAAAAAAAAAAAAAAAAACATTTCCCAATGTACTTTCAAAAAAAATTACGGTTTTTGATAAGAAAATTTGTTGACATACATAAATAAAAAATTTTGGTAAATTTTTGCAAAACAATTTAAAATGTGTTCTACAAACATTTTTTTGAGTGTACAAAAATTACAAAGTCGATTCTTGTACGAATACTACAATAATCTTACTTGGTTTCTTATTATTCTTTTTTTTTTTTTTTTTGATTTGTTAAACTTCCTTCCGTTACAATTAATACAACCTTTTTTTACGGGCTGCTTTTCATTAAGAATTTTGGTTCGTTTGCTGAACTGTTTAAAATTCATAAAACATCAAACAACAAATTAAAAAAAAATAAAAAAAAAAAATAAATAAATTAAGGCGAAAAAATGTTCTTCTTACATTTCAAATCTTTATTAAGATTTTAAGAGTTTCAACTTATTTTTTGAACTTTTTTTCCCAACAGCTCCTCCTATTTTTGTTCCAAAAACAAATATAATAAAAAAAGAAAAATTAATATGAACGCTAATATAAACAGACTTACATACAAATACACGCTTTCATACATACATATGTATTAATACACACAAATATTTACACATGAATCCTGCTTAATTAGAGCGATTAAAACGCACATCATCACAAAAATGTCGGTGTTGTGTTTGCTACTGTTTTTAGTTACTGCTGCGTATGTTCTTAATGATCCATCCTGAGATTTAAGCCAAAAAAATGTGAGTACATAGTCAGTTGCATGAGTATTGAGATAAATTAAAATTTTCTATAGAAAATTTTCTATAGAATTATCGATCCTAATTATCGATTCTATAGAAAATTTTCTAATTATCGATGTATCGATACTTTAAAATTTTCTATAGAAAATTTTCTAATTAGCGATGCATCGATAATTTAAAACTTTCTATAGAAAATTTTCTAATTAGCGATGCATCGATAATTTAAAACTTTCTATAGAAAATTTTCTAACTATCGATGCATGAATAAATTAAAATTTTCTAAAGAAAACCTTCTCATTATCGATGTATCGATAATTTAAAATTTTCTTTTCTATAGAAAATTTTGTAATTATCGATGTATCGATAATTTAAAATTTTCTTTTCTATAGAAAATTTTGTAATTATCGATGTATCGATAATTTAAAATTTTCTATAGAAAATTTTGTAATTATCGATAATTTAAAATTTTCTATAGAAAATTTTGTAATTATTGATGCATCGATAATTTAAAATTTTCTATAGAAAATTTTGTAATTATCGATGTATCGATAATTTAAAATTTTTTATAGAAAATTCTTTAATTATCGATGTATCGAAAATTAAAAATTTTCTATAGAAAATTCTTTAATTATAGATGTATCGATAATTTAAAATTTTCTATAGAAAATTCTGTAATTATCGATGTATCGATAATTAAAGAATTTTCTATAGAAAATTCTTTAATTATCAATGTATCGATAATTTTAAATTTTCTATAGAAAATTCTTTAATTATCGATGTATCGATAATTTAAAATTTTCTATAGAAAATTCTTTAACTATCGATGTATCGATAATTTAAAATTTTCTATAGAAAATTCTTTAATTATCGATGTATCGATAATTTAAAATTTTCTATAGAAAATTCTTTAATTATCGATGTATCGATAATTTAAAATTTTCTATAGAAAATTCTTTAATTATCGATGTATCGATAATTTAAAATTTTCTATAGAAAATTCTTTAATTATCGATGTATCGATAATTTAAAATTTTCTATAGAAAATTCTTTAATTATCGATGTATCGATAATTTAAAATTTTCTATAGAAAATTCTTTAATTATCGATTTATCGATAATTTAAAATTTTCTATAGAAAATTCTTTAATTATCGATTTATCGATAATTTAAAATTTTCTATAGAAAATTCTTTAATTATCGATGTATCGATAATTTAAAATTTTCTATAGAAAATTCTTTAACTATCGATGTATCGATAATTTTAAATTATCGATACATCGATAATTAAAGAATTTTCTATAGAAAATTCTTTAATTACACTGTGCTACACCAAAAATATGCAGGGGTTCTCATATAAAAATTCGGGTTGGTTGGAGTCCATAGAGTACTGATATACTCATAGTTTTTCTGGATCACTTCGTTAAGTACGTTTTTTATTGGCAAATGTGTTGGAAAACGGAAATTCTTAAATTACAATTTTAAAAAATTATTACTTTGTTAGTTTGCAACCGATTTTCGATTTTATGGATTTGTTTTAAAGGTATAGGTCTTACCTTTCAAACAAAACAAAAATATTAAAAATCGATCAAGAATTGGCTGAGCTACGATCGCTTAAGTAAAAAAAAACCGAATTTTTTGAAAAATTTGTCATATTCTTTACACTCTAAGTTGAAAGCGAATCATTAAACAATTTTTTTGAATTTTTTGTAAAAAAGTATGGTAAAGTGGCTTTCCAAAACACTAAAAAACATAACAATCGGTTAAAAAATGAATGAGTTATGCTAAGTTTTGTGATAGGACATTTTTAATTTTTTTCAGAAACGCTTGTAATTTAAGCATTATTCATAAATCTTGTTACTAGTAGTAATTTTATGCGCATATGCATATAAACTAGAGATGAGAACGTAATTAGATTTGTGCGTGATTCACACATGATCAGAAGTGAGCGTGATTGAAAATTAATTTTACTCACGTGGTTGTTAGTAAGTGTCAGTGTGAGTGGAATAAAAAAATGGGCGTGTCAGTTACTTCCAAATCATATTTATAATTTTTTGGGTTTGTTTAAAAAATATCAGTGTTACTTCTTAAACAAAAAAATATTGTGAATCGGTTGAAAACTGGCTAAGGTGCGCTTGTTTAAGTAAAAAACCTTTTTTGAAGAGTTATACCTGCAACATTTTTATGACAGAAAAAGCTGTGCGCTTGCAAATATGTTTTTTTAAAACGAAATTGCTAAAATTGTGGGATCATTTGATGGAAATTTTACCTGTTTATAAGTATACATGTGAGGTATTCCACACCAAATGTTCAGTGAGAAAAATTGTTTACCAAAATTTTTTCAATGGGTCCCGGGTAAAAAAGTTTTTTATATAACTAGAGTGAGATTTCCATGCAAATGCATGTTTTTTGTCGAAAGCCTAAAAATGATATCGACCAATTATCTTTCCGAATCAAGAGATTTGCATTAAATGGTATCGATTTGTTTTCGCATATTTTGCATATTTTGGTGAAAATACATATTTTTGCATATTTTGATTTTAAATGCATATATTGTGCATATTTCGAACTTTTAAGTGCATATTATTGCATATTTTGGCATAAATTAGAAAAAACACAAATTGAAATTAATTTTTTTCAAAAACTATTTTAAATTTTAAAAATTTATTTTGAAAATCAGAAAAATTACTTTTTTTTTCTTCTTAATTTTTTTTTTATAGATTTTCTTAATTTTTAAAAAAATCTTGCTACACAAACATCTAATCTTTAAAAAAAAAATACAAAAAACAACAAAAGTGGCCGGATTTTTTATAAATTGACTTTTTTAAAAAATGGAAAATTTCGAAACGGGTTCTGAAAATTTTCCAAAAAAATTTTAATCGATAGCCGATACAAAACTATACAAGAATGTAAATTTTTGAGATTTTGGTGCATTTCGTTTTTATTTGATATATATTTAAACAAGGCAACTTGACACAAACTTGGCCATTTTTCCAATATTTGACCACGCCTCCTAGTTTTTGAAAAATTGAACAACCAAAAACGTAATTTTCTTAGCTCCATATATGAGGCATTCCACACCAAATGTTCAGCAAAAAAAAAAAAGTTGTGTCGTGTCAATATGAAATCATTTTCAAAGTATTCGCTTTTAGGGTACTATTAAATAACAAAAATAAATTTTAAGTTTTTTCAAAAAGTGGGCCTTGTAGGCGTGGTCAAAAATTGAAAATATTTAACTTTTTTGCCTGAGCATCTTTTCTTCAATATTTAGGCAAATTAAATGAAACACAGTAAAGTCTTAAAGACAAAAGCTGTTTATTAATTTTTGAATGGGCTATCAATTAAAAAAATAAAAATTGGAACATTTTCAGAAGAAGTTCTGAATTTTTTAAATTTAAACTTTATCTTTATTTATCAAAAAACATGCCGCAATTTTATTTGTTTTTTATTTTTTTAAAAAAAGTTAAAGGAATTTTCTATCTGATCTGAAATTTTTAGAGATGTGTATTGCTTGTTTTCGAAAAATCAAAATTCAAAAATTGCAACACGCTTATTTTATACAATAATGGTATTTAAAACGTGTGCGTATGAGTAATATCCATACTTAAAAAATATTTTAAGAGGCGATGGTAGCGTGAGTGAGTTTTTAATAACGATTACGCACGCTTATGAAAGAAAAAATTTAGTCACGCACGATATTTTATTTTGCTCACGCTCATTCACGCACACGTGAGTAGAAAAAAATAAGTTACGGTCACGATGTTCACGTGAGCGTGAGTAAAATAAAATATCGTGCTTGAATATTTTTTTTTTCTTTCATTAGCGTGCGTGATCGTGAATAAATACTCAGGCAAAAAAGTTTGATATTTTTAATATTTGACCACGCCCACTTTTTGAAAAAAAACTTAAATTTTATTTGTGTTATTTATTAGTACCCTAAGAGCGAATACTTTGCAAATGATATCCCATTGAAACCACTATGGTTTTTCTGTAGTGGAACAGTTGGTGTGGAATGCCTCACATGGCTATCCATACAACCCATTTAAAAATTTACGGTTCACATGTTTTTTTTTCGCTGAACATTTGGTGTGGAATGCCTCATACGTATATTTATAAACAGGTAAAATTTCCATCAAATGATCCCACAATTTTACCAATTTCGTTTCAAAAATGTCAAATGTTTTTTGTCATAAAAATGTTGCAGGTATAACTCTTCAAAAAAGGTTTTTTACTTAAACAAGCGCACCTTAGCCAGTTTTCAACCGATTCACAATATTTTTTTGTTTAAGAAGTAACACTGATATTTTTTAAACAAACCCAAAAAATTATAAATAGGATTTGGAAGTAACTGACACGCCCATTTTTTTATTCCACTCACACTGACACTCACTAACAACCACGTGAGTAAAATTAATTTTCAATCACGCTCACTTCTGATCATGTGTGAATCACGCACAAATCTAATTACGTTCCCATCTCTAGTTTATATGCATATGCGCATAAAATTACTACTAGTAACAAGATTTATGAATAATGCTTGAATTACAAGCGTTTCTGAAAAAATTTAAAAATGCCCTATCACAAAACTTAGCATAACTCATTCATTTTTAAACCGATTGTTATGTTTTTTGGTGTTTTGGAAAGCTACTTTACTATACTTTTTTACAAAAAATTCAAAAAAATTGTTTAATGATGCACTTTCAACTTAGAGTGTAAAGAATATGACAAATTTTTCAAAAAATAAGTTTTTTTTTTACTTAAGCGATCGTAGCTCAGCCAATTCTTGATCGATTTTTAATATTTTTGTTTTGTTTGAAAGGTAAGACCTATACCTTTAAAACAAATCCATAAAATCGAAAATCGGTTGCAAACTAACAAAGTAATAATTTTTTAAAATTGTAATTTAAGAATTTCCGTTTTTCAACACATTTGCCAATAAAAAACGTACTTAACGAAGTGATCCAGAAAAACTATGAGTATATCAGTACTCTATGGACTCCAACCAACCCGAATTATCATATGAGAACCCCTGCATAAATTATTTTTGGTCTTTTGTAGCACAGTGTTATCGATGTATCGATAATTTAAAATTTTCTATAGAAAATTCTTTAATTATCGATGTATCGATAATTTAAAATTTTCTATAGAAAATTCTTTAATTATCGATGTATCGATAATTTAAAATTTTCTATAGAAAATTCTTTAATTATCGATGTATCGATAATTTAAAATTTTCTACAGAAAATTCTTTAATTATCGATTTATCGATAATTTAAAATTTTCTATAGAAAATTCTTTAATTATCGATGTATCGATAATTTAAAATTTTCTATAGAAAATTCTTTAATTATCGATGTATCGATAATTTAAAATTTTCTATAGAAAATTCTTTAATTATCGATGTATCGATAATTTAAAATTTTCTATAGAAAATTCTTTAATTATCGATGTATCGATAATTTAAAATTTTCTATAGAAAATTCTTTAATTATTGATGTATCGATAATTTAAAATTTTCTATAGAAAATTCTTTAATTATCGATGTATCGATAATTTAAAATTTTCTATAGAAAATTCTTTAATTATCGATGTATCGATAATTTAAAATTTTCTATAGAAAATTTTGTAATTATCGATGTATCGATAATTTAAAATTTTCTATAGAAAATTTTGTAATTATCGATGTATCGATAATTTAAAATTTTCTATAGAAAATTTTGTAATTATCGATGTATCGATATTTTAAAATTTTCTATAGAAAATTTTGTAATTATCGATGTATCGATAATTTAAAATTTTCTATAGAAAATTTTGTAATTATCGATGTATCGATAATTTAAAATTTTCTATAGAAAATTTTGTAATTATCGATGTATCGATAATTTAAAATTTTCTATAGAAAATTTTGTAATTATCGATGTATCGATAATTTAAAATTTTCTATAGAAAATTTTCGAATTATCGATGTATCGATTTTTTAATTATCGATGTATCGATAATTTAAAATTTTCTATAGAAAATTTTGTAATTATCGATGTATCGATAATTTAAAATTTTCTATAGAAAATTTTGTAATTATCTATAATTTAAAATTTTCTATAGAAAATTTTTTAATTATCGATGTATCGATAATTTAAAATTTTCTATAGAAAATTTTGTAATTATCGATGTATCGATAATTTAAAATTTTCTATAGAAAATTTTGTAATTATCGATGTATCGATAATTTAAAATTTTCTATAGAAAATTTTGTAATTATTGATGTATCGATAATTTAAAATTTTCTATAGAAAATTTTGTAGTTATGGATGTATCGATAATTTAAAATTTTCTATAGAAAATTTTGTAATTATCGATGTATCGATAATTTAAAATTTTCTATAGGAAATTTTGTAATTATCGATGTATCGATAATTTAAAATTTTCTATAGCAAATTTTCTAATTATCGATAATATAAAATTTTCTATAGAAAACTTTCTAATTATCGATGTATCGATAATTTAAAATTTTCTATAGAAAATTTTCTAATAATCGATGTATCGATGATTTAAAAATTTTATTAGAAAATTTTCGATAGAAAATTTTAAATTATTGATACATCGATAATTAGAAAATTTTCGATAGAAAATTTTCGATAGAAAATTTTAAATGATCGATACATCGATAATTAGAAAATTTTCAATAGATAATTTTAAATTATCGGTACATCGATAATTAGAAAATTTTCTATAGAAAATTTTAAATTATCGATACATCGATAATTAGAAAATCTTCTATAGACAATTTTAAATTATCCATACATCGATAATTAGAAAATCTTCTATAGACAATTTTAAATTATCGATACATCGATAATTAGAAAATCTTCTATAGACAATTTTAAATTATCGATACATCGATAACTAGAAAATTTTCTTTAGAGTATTTAAAAAAAATCAATTCATTGATAACTGAAATTTTTTCACTTAAAATTTTCTATAGAAAATTGTACAGTTATCGATATATCAATAACTTTCAAATTTTGTTATAGATAAACAAATTTGTTTTATTTTTTATTCTTTAAATTCATCAAACAACCCCCGTTTATATTTTTGTTAGTATGTGTATTTACTACGTGTATAATAAACACAAAAAGTCTTAATTTTTTACGATATTTATTCAAGAAAGACTAAAAGTACGAGTAGTTAGTTAGTTAGCTAGCAACAAAATCAGCAGTTACATTAACAGCAGTAATACGCTTTTGACTCCTTGAAAAAAAAAAAAAACACTAAAAATGTATTGCATCTTTAAAATTTTTAATCACGTTTAAAGTACATAAATTTATTTTTAACTTAATTGTTCGTTAGAATATGTTGTGGTATGAATACGGTATGTCACCATAGTAAAGATTTTTATTTTTTACGTTTAATTATGTTAATAATAAGATTAATCTTTTTATATTGCTGAAGTGAAAGTAAAAGAAAAAAACAGTGGAAATGTTAATTTGGCAGGTTTTATTTTTAGCAGAATGCGTGACAACGAAAAAAATTAAAGTGGATTAAGTGAAAAAGATGAAGATGTGCTATATTTGACAAGGACGAATCTTAAAATATTATTAACAAAATATTAAGAAAGAATTTGTTTTTCAGGGTAGCCTTCTCTAATTAATCGAAAATAAATTGATTTCATAGGCGTATGATTGATATTTTGTTATAAATAAAAAAATCACTCATACGTCTTAACACGTTCTCATATCAAAATAAATCAACATAATGAAAATTAAAAAAAAAAAAAAAAAAACAAAATGAAAACTAAAATTTTAATCAGTGCAATTTGCTTTTGAACTTTGTTCATTTACGTTTGGGCATTTCACAAAAAAATGTTTTTTGATTAAATTTTTCTAAATTCAATTGCTTAATTTTTTCCAATTTTTTTTTTTTACTTTTTTATTACAAATCGCAAGTAGAGCGGGTGTCGACAGTTTTAATATTTTAATTAATCCTTTTGTAAAATTGTAATAAAGAGCTTAAAATTATGTTAAGTAGATTGTTTTTTTTTTTTTTTTTGAAACCGCATAATTTTCCAATTAATTAAAATGTCAAAGTAATTAGTTTTTGGAAACAAAAAAGTCATAAAAATTAACATGAACGCAATTGTGGTTAAATGTTTTTAATTATTTGTCACAAAATTAAAATTGTGCGTATAAAAAATCTATAACATTTATATTCCACAGCTGGGCGGTAGTAGGTGATACGTAAAAGTGAGACCACTGTATTTTTTTTATAGTGGTGGAGGTTTTATATAAGTTTGTTATTCCGTTTTATTCAAAAAATATATAATAAATTACTTATTTTAAAAACTACGGCCTGTACCACAAGAAAACAAAAAGTCTATTTTAACAAAAGTTTCATTTTAAATTTCAAATTTTCAATACATTTTTTGAAAGTCGATTTTAAAAACAAAAACAATTTTTATGGAAATAAAATTAAAAGCTGATTTTAAATATATTTTATTTTTCTATGGTAAGGCTGTACATATTTTCAAAAACTTTTTCCTTGTAATCAGTTCTTCAATAAACACCGATCTAGGGGTATGCCATAAAGAAATGTCAAAATTTCCAGATTTTAAACACACTACTCTATACTAGGTCGTATCGATTTTTACTCCTCTTTTTTTTTGGGCTGAAAGGGGTCCAAAGTTTTTGAATTCTTCAAAAAAAAATTTTGGAATTAATTATACCCCCAATATACATTTTTGGGGACCAGTTTAAGCTCAAAACAAGTAGGAAAGTTAAATTCGACTTTGCCGAATCGACGAATACCCTCCACAATGCCTTTTTGAAAGGATAGTACATTTTTTAAAATGAAAAAAATTAACAATTTTTATTAAAAATATTTTATTATGAGTAAGAAACTCCTTTTTTGTCATAAAAAAAAAGAAAAATTACTATTTTTTTTGAGTGTAAATTTTGTTCGAGTGTAAGGTTTTTTTTTTTACTGTAAAAATATTTCTGAATGCACGTACGTATGCACACAAAATATTGTAATTTTTGTAAAAAAAACTAAATTTTTTTTGAGTGTAAAATTTTTTTTCGAGTGTAATTATTAAGCTACCAATGCTTTTAAAACTCAACAAGTTTTAAAAGCATTGCTTCAAAACTAACAAGTTTGAAAACTTACATTGCTTCAAAACTAAACAAGTTTGAAAACTTGTTTAACACGTGGCATTTAAGATGAAACCAATCTGAAATTCAGGGTTTTGCTTATAACTTTTGAACCACTGCACTTTGGCAGAATTTTCAATTTTGGCGGCAAAAAGTCAATTTTTTAAGTATAGATTTTTAAAAATTTTTTGATTGTGTTCAATTTTTAATATATTGGTAAGAAAAAATTTAAAAAAGTTATGATAGTTGGCAACACTGTCTATGTTTAAACAGCTGCTAATGTATACAGTTTTTATAACACGTGTTGCAAATTGTGAAGCAACCAAATTTTAATAAATATTTTTTTTTTTAAATATATTTTGGTTAAAAAAAAATTTTGTGAATATGAATTTTAATACTCGAGGTGAGTATTTTTACGAATTCTTAACATATTTTGAAAAATTTTTTTAAAAGTAACTACGAATTTTGGAGTTTTTAGGGGTAATTTTTTGTGAAATTGTGAATAGTTTTATTGTCTTTCGTGTAGTAAACTTAAAATGTTAACAATTGTTAAAACATTTTTATATATGTAAATCTTCGTAAAAAGCTCAGGTTTTATTGTATATTAATATGGTATGCGAACAAGTGCGAACGAATGAGTTTTTAGCAAAAACGTGAATTTTGGATGGTTTTATTTTCGCAAATTCACGTGTTGAAAAACACACTAAAAATGTTTTAAAGCTTACAAGGGAAGTATCTCAACCCTTATGAACCGATTTGCATGAAACGTAAAATATAGATAAAAGACACAATTCTAAGGTTGCGGTGTCTCGGCTTATCGGCCATATCGGGGATTTAGAGGTTCAAAACATGGATAAAAAAATGGCGAAAAAATAGTTTTTTGGATTTTTCAGCCATTTCTTTCTAAGAAACTATATGATGTTTACATATGAGAAGAAAGGATTTTTTAATACCTATCCAACGGTGTAAAAGTATCCAACCTATCCAACCTTGTAAAAGTTTGGCTTTGTTAAATATTTTTTATATGAAAATGTGTAAATTTTGGGGGGTATTTATATGAATACATAGACCTACGATGTCCATATGAATACGAAATAATCTTTATTAAATTTAAGTCGACACGTATTTTTTCTATAGAGGATATTCCTGTTAGTTCGGGAGTTATCGTAATTTTCCCAGAGGTCCACATTGTTTCATAAGGGGACAACGAAATTTTAAAACACTGATATGGCCGAAAAGCCGAGACACCCCAACCTTAAAATCGTCCCTTTTATATATATTTTAAGTTTCAAGTAAATCGGTTCATAAGGGTTGAGATACTTTCCTTGTTAGTGGTAAGCTACACAAATATTTTACAGTGTTTCTTTTCATTCAAAAAATTCTCAAACAAAAAAAATTACACTAAAAAAATTGTACACTAAAAAAAATATTTTTTTTTATATTGTTAAAAAACGTAATTTCCTCAAAATAATAATTTTTAATAAATTACTATCACTAAAAAAGTGTTTTTCTACTTGAATATGTTTTTCAACAATTGAGTACAATTTTTTATTTTTTTTAATTATTCGGTATTCGGCCATATTCGTCCAAAAATGTGACCGAAGCCGAATAATGACCGAATAGTACTTTTTTGCCTACCGAATATTCGATCAGACACTTCAAATTATAAAGGAAGTTTTGTGAGCATTATTTTTTTTCGAAAATTCCCCTTATACGCGGGCCACTAGAAAAAGTGGTCGTGGACCGCCCATTTTTTCTCAAATCGAATATTTCGACAGTAGAACCCTGCATACACACAAAAAAAAAATTTCAATTTCAATAAAAAAATTCACGAATTCAATAAATAAATTAACTAAAAAAGCCGCGGTGAAGATTTTCACGAATTCAATAAACGCATTTGTAAGTCGTTTGCTGAAAATAATTTCAATAAACAAATTTCAAGATTCAATAAAAAAGTTTATTGATTTAAATTTTTTTTAATATTTTTTTTAGAACTAAAGAAAAAAAAAATTTATTTTTTTATTTGGTTTTTTTTTATTTATTTATTCATTTTTATTTTATTATTTAATTGTTTTCTTTATTTCTTACTTTTTCTCAATTTATTGTTTCCATTGAGCTTTGAACAGTATACCTCCTGTTTAGAATGCCGGCCGTCTAACTAACTGAGCTACAGCATGACAACAAGTTTTAACGCATAAAATCAATTTGGTTTTAAATAAAAGTAAACAAGAATTCTGAAACACTCACATAATTTTGTCAGTAATGGTAACAGAAAAAATTCTCAATTGAAATTAACAATAGAAAAAAATACTGACTAATTTAGTTGAGTGCATCACTTTCATTCTCTAACTTATAACAGTAAAAATATTTAACACACAACTATACACACACACGCATTCACAAACAAATTGTGTGTTTTATTTCTATTTTGTTCTTGCTTGTAAGTAGATGACAGAATTTAGCCGACAAAACTATAACACTGTTTTGGCGTTATGCGCTAAGCGGTGGATAAACTTATTACTTTTTTTGGGGGTCGTTGGTTCGAATCCCCATCAGACCCAACTTTTTTTTTTTTTTTTTTAAATATTTTTTTTTTAAGTTATTACTTTATTTGAAATTACTATGTGTGAAAAAAAGAAACACAACAAAATTTGCCGACGGAATGAGTTGAACATAGTTTTTTTTTTAATTTCAATAAATTTTTTTATTGATACAATAAAAAATTTTATTAAAAATATTTTTATTTTTAATAAACGTGTTTATTAAAATTTTCTTAAATATTTTTTTTTCTGTGTACCAAATTTAGTGAGGCTAGCTTGTCGGGAAATAGTTTTTGCCGCGATTTGGGGTTTTTCGGCCATAGTGCACTGGACCGATTGAGCTGAAATTCAATACTAAACAGACCTGGGCAACGGCAAAGATATGTGCCAGGTTTCAGTAGTCTCGTTATTGTCTTTAAAAAGTTATCGTGTTTTTTATCTCGTAAAACCCTTGCCGGAATTTACTCTTTTGCTCATAACTTTTGAACCACTGGACCGATTTGGCTGGATTGCAACACCAACTTGACCAGGTAAATTACCAACATAGATGCCAAACTTCAGTAGCCTCCGTAAAGTCTTTCAAAAGTTATCGTGTTTTCTACGGACGGACAAACAGACAGACAGACGGACGGACGGACATCGCTAGATCGACTTAAAATCGATCGAGGTTCATAAATATATATACTTTATGGGGTCCTAGACCAATATTTCGATGTGTTACAAACGGAATGACAAACTTATATATATCTCTATCACTAGAGTGGAGGGTAAAAATATAAATACGGCCTACTGTATACGTATTCTAAAAGAAATTGTTGGTGTATAACAAATATTTTTCAGAAGAAATATTTTTATCTGATTTAATAAAGTGAAGACGAAAATTTGTCCTGCTCTACAAATAAAACCAAGTGACTCTAAGAAACTTCCGTTGTGAGACATTTTTTCTCAAGAAACATTTTTAGATATACTATTTCTACACAAAAAATGTCGAGCAATTTGTGAATTTTTGCATACAAAAACTGTTTCAGAATCTAAGACATTTTCCGTTTTCTATACAAGAAATGTCTCAGAATCTGAAACTTTTTCTATACTAAAAATTCTCTTAGACTTTGAGACTTTTTTTATACAAAAAATGTCACACACTCAAAAAAAAAACTGTAATGTTAGCAAAAAAAGCTTGTAAATCTACAAGAAAATTTGCTGATTTTGAACCCACAATTTTTTTGCTAAAGTTAGCAAAAATGTTTTGCCAATACCCAGCAGAAATAAATCGAGATTTTGGCGACACAGCATCTGTTTATAGCATACCGTAGCGCATCCAAAGAGCGCTCTTAGGGATGCAGTAAAAGGAAGGGGAAAAAATTTTAATTTTTTTTTGAGATTTTTTACATAAAACTTTTAATGTGTAATTATTTTTTGATAAAATTTCACACTTGCTTTCCTTTTTAATATTTTTAACACTTTTTGAATAAAAAACATGAGTTTTAGACAAAGACACATGATTTGACTGCATCATTATTGCGCATTAATCAGCGCTGCAAAGAGCGCTTCAATCATAGCATCTTTGACCGCTGTTCCCAAAAAAAATCCCATAAAAAATGTGAAAATGAAAATTTCCGATATTTTTTTGATGTTCACTTCCGATTTTTTTTTTTTCATTTTGTTTCACATAAATAAAATTTTGTAAAGTAAAACGAATGAATTTTTTTGTTATATTTTTTTAAATTTTAGTTATTTGATTTCAACTTTGAATTTACAGCATCGTTATTCTGCTTAAATAAGCTCTACAAAGATACATGAATTCGCTGCATCTTTAATCTGCTTAAATCAGCGCTAAAAAGATACATGAATTTACAGCATCTTTATTCTGCTTAAATCAGCGCTCTAAAGACACGTGATTTCAGTGCATCTAAAGAGCGCTGTTTCTGTGTATCCAACTAGCGCTCTAAAGTGGGACATCGCCTTAGGAAATCATGCATGAATTCAGCGCAATTGGATGCGCTCCTTTACTCAAGTTCCCCTTCCAAAAGCTGCTGAACGTTCAGCAAAATTTCTGCTGGGTAATTAGTTAACAAAAATTTTTTTTTTGACACATTTGAGGACCCCATTGGGTTCGGACCCGATAGGTCCAGACCCCGATGGGCCTAGTTGGGTTCCTTAAAAATGGTCATAGTTTTTGATCCAAAATTTGTGTCCGTTTCGCTCTACCTTGCTTAGTTTTTGAGATACCCCAGCAGAAATTTTGCTGAACGTTCAGCAGCTTTTGGAAGGGGAACTTGAGTAAAGGAGCGCATCCAATTGCGCTGAATTCATGCATGATTCCCTAAGGCGATGTCCCACTTTAGAGCGCTAGTTGGATACACAGAAACAGCGCTCTTTAGATGCACTGAAATCACGTGTCTTTAGAGCGCTGATTTAAGCAGAATAAAGATGCTGTAAATTCATGTATCTTTTTAGCGCTGATTTAAGCAGATTAAAGATGCAGTGAATTCATGTATCTTTGTAGAGCTTATTTAAGCAGAATAAAGATGCTGTAAATTCAAAGTTGAAATCAAATAACTAAAATTTAAAAAAATATAACAAAAAAATTCATTCGTTTTACTTTACAAAACTTTATTTATGTGAAACAAAATGAAAAAAAAAACAAGTAAGAGTGTTAAATTCGGCTGTGCCGAATCTATTATACCCTCCAACACGTTTAATATTAAAAAAAATCGCAGGGGCGTCTTTCCTTTTTGCTGGGGGGGGGGGGGAATCGGTGGGGGACACCTTTACCACCGCTATATAGGTTTACAAATTATTTGTTTATTATATTTACGCTTAAATAATACATTTTTATCGTTATTTTCATTAATTTCTATAACCACGCCTCCAAAGGGGGCGGCCCGAAAAAAATCAAATTTCCTAACCCCGTTGGTTCAAGCGCAGGTCTATGAACATAATATGGAATAAAAATGTTACATTTGTTGAGCAAAAATTAAAAAAAAACTCGTAAAAATATTGTATTTTTTAGGGGTCATTTTAGTTCTTCAAGGGGGAACTTTTTTCCCCCTGGTCCGATTTAGCCCATCTTCGAACTTAACCTTACCAGTAACATAAGAGATATTCTTGCCCAATTTCAGGAGTCTAGCTCTTTTGGTTTGGACTGCATCGTTATTTCTACAGACGGACGGACGGACATCGCTAGAATGTCTTAGATTCTATCATGGATCAATATTATATATACTTTATGGGGTCCCCGACCGATATTTCGATGTGTTACACACGGAATGACAAAGTGAGTATACCCCCATACTGTGGTTGGAGGGTATAAAAAAAATCGGAAGTGAACATCAAAAAAATATCGGAAATTTTCATTTTCACATTTTTTATGGGATTTTTTTTGGGAACAGCGGTCAAAGATGCTATGATTGAAGCGCTCTTTGCAGCGCTGATTAATGCGCAATAATGATGCAGTCAAATCATGTGTCTTTGTCTAAAACTCATGTTTTTTTATTCAAAAAGTGTTAAAAATATTAAAAAGGAAAGCAAGTGTGAAATTTTACCAAAAAATAATTACACATTATAAGTTTTATATAAAAAATCTTAAAAAAAAATTAAAATTTTTTCCCCTTCCTTTTACTGCATCCCTAAGAGCGCTCTTTGGATGCGCTACGGTATGCTATAAACAGATGCTGTGTCGCCAAAATCTCGATTTATTTCTGCTGGGACGTGATTATAGGGGACCACTGGGGTCTTGAGAATTAAAAAACTCGATAACTTCAAAAATATTACTCGGAGAGCTTTTGACTATTTTGCGGTCTTGTTCTACGTATTGAGAGCTACAAAAATGCTTTTGGACTTTTTGTTGTGTCGGCAATATTTACCGAGATATGAGCATTTTAAAATTTTCGGGAATGCTAACTTTTTTGGATCCAAAGTTAGGGCCCATTAGGGTCCACACATGTGAAGAGGACCCGCGACAGTATGGAGATTCTAAGAACCAAAATTTTACCATTTTACTCTATCTGGCTTAGTTTCCGAGATAGAGCCATTTTAAGTTTTCTGAAAATAAAAAAAAAATTTACCATTTATTTTTGCTAATGTTAGCAAAAAATCTTGTAAAAATGTTGTCAACTCAATTTCAAATCTTAGCAAAAGAAATTAGTTCAATGTTTGTTTAAAATTGCTAATGTGCCAAATGAAGTTTACAAGAATTTTTTGCTAACATGCTAATCTCAACTAAAAATTTGCTAAAAGTTAGCTAACTAGCATTAGCTAAAAAAAATTTGTAAATCTACTAACGTATTTTTTTGAGTGCAGAATCTGGGAATCTTTATCTACACGAAATGTTCTCAGAATCTGGGTCTTTTTCTATTCGAAAAGTTTTTCAGAATCAGAGACTTTTTCTATACGAAAATTTCTCAGAATCTAAGACTTTTCTACATAAAAAATTTCTCAGAATTTGGCTTATTTTCTACACGAAAAATTTTTCAGAATCTGAAACTCTTTCTATGCAAAAAATTTCCCAGAATCTGAGAAATTTTTTATAGCAAAAATGTCGCAGAATCTGAGACTTTATATAGGAAAAATTTCACAGAATATGAGAAATTTTCTATAGGAAAAATGTCTCAGAATCTAAGACTCTTTCATTGCGAAAAATTTACAGAATCTGAAACTTTTTCTATAAGAAAAATATCTCAGAATGTCTCAGACCTCTAATCCCAAGATATTTTTCTCTTATTTTATAACAACTAAAAAATTCAAAATTTTTTGCAAGAGCGCCACGTGTTAAAATGATCGGATGTGGCTCAAATTAAGTTTAAATGAAAGATTGCCTTAAGCTCTATTTAGGGTCAAGCTCTATTTAGGGTCTATGAAATACACAAAAGTTTTATTTTTTTTGTAGGGGTTTATTTGGCTTAGGCTGGATTACTCAATGCTCAGTAAAAAAATAACTTTCGGTTGAATATAACTTTTCCATACAAATTTTGACACAAGGCTCCGTTTAATCAACTATTAGCAGATAACTGGCCATTGAGTAATCCGCCCTTAAGGTCATAAAAATTATAAATAAAAAAATCTGAAAAATTTTTGTATTTTTAATTTTTTGTATACCCTCCAACCACAGTATGGGGGTATACTCACTTTGTCATACCGTGTGTAACGCATCGAAATATCGGTCCAGAATCCCATAAAGTATATATTTTATTGATCAGTGATCGATTCTAAGACATTCTATCGATGTCCATCTGTCCGTCCGTCTGTCCGTCTGTAGAGTACTACAGTCCAAAATAAAAGAGCTGGACTTTCGAAGTTTGGCACGAATGTGTCTTATATTCCTAGGCAGGTTAAATTCGGAAATGGGCAAATTTGGACCAAGGGGAAAAATTTTCCCCCTTGGACAACTAAACCAACCTAAGAAAACCCGCATATTTTGAAGGGTTTTTTGAACTTTTGCTTAGCAAAGGCAACATTCTTGTCTCAGAAGAAGTTCAAAATCGCAAGAGAAGGTGCCCCTAACGTCTCCCACCAACCCCCCTAAAAAAAAGATGCCCCTGGATTTTTTTATATTGTTTTTTACATTTTGGAGGGTATAAGAGATTCGGCATAGCCGAATGTAACACTTTCACTTGTTTTTTTTTTAAATCTTGAACGTTAAAAAAACCACCATTTTTGGAAATCTCAAAAGCCGCTCGACCGATTTCAAAATCTTGTTGTTATTCGTATTCTGCATGCCACTAATTAAAATATTGTATCCCAAGATATTTTTTTATTATTTTTTAATTTTAAAAAATTCAAAATTTTGGTGGAAATTTTTCAAAAATCAAAAACTTTTTTTGCAAATTTCAAATAGCGATATCTCGAAACCCGATTTTATAAATTGTTTGATATTTGTGTTTAGCATCAAAATTAACAAAAATTATATATCGCAAGACATTTTTTTTTTAATTTTCAAAAATCATAAACTTTGATCGCCTGCACCACGGGTTAATTAAATCCGATTTACCTCAAATTTGAACCACATAAGTTTTAGGTCTAATAGAATAAGAATTTGTTTGGACATTCAACACCAGAAGAAAAACTTTTTTGTCTTACAAAAAAATAAAATGCACAATAACCAATTATGTTAAAGTTAACGTTTAACATTCGGTTACCACTCAACCTAAATTGTCTTTCGGTTAATTTATTTTTGGTTTTTATAAATGGTCAAATTTTTATAAATGTGTTGTTATTGCAAACACTTTTGACGACATTTTTAATAAACAGTTTTCAAGAAAAAATTAATCAATTTTTACAACGCACCATATGACGCCCTTAAGGTTATAAAACAAAAAAATATAAAATGAAAAACTCAAAAGTTTCTAAAATTGTTTTTTTTTTCACTTCTTTCTTGATTAAAGTAAGCAAATGCGTAATGTGACAATTTAGTAAAAGAGAAAAAAAAACAGCAACTTTAAACAAAAAAAAAACTACGTGAAGTTTATTGAAAATTCATAAAATATTTGGGTGACAATGTGCCAAGTGTCTTTTCTTTACCTACTGTGTTTTTTAAGCGAAATTAAAATTTTCATTTCTGGAATAAGAAATTCATGAGTGTTTGTTGTTCCTTCTGGTTTTTTCCCAAAGTACATTTTCTTTATAAAAAAAAAATAAAAAATAAAATGCAAATAAGTTTAGCAAAAGTAAGTAATTTGAATTTGTTCATGTTTCTTTTTTTTTGTTCTTCATGGTTTTTGGCAACAGCTGAAATTTAAAAAAAAAAATTGGAATATATGGGGCATTCCATGTCAAATCGGACACTTTGAAATTTTTTTTTTTTAGATTTTCCCAATTTGTTTACAGTTTTTAGTACCCTTCGAAAACTCTTTCGTGGTAAATTTTCAGATTTTTTTGATTACCCGTTCAAAAGATATCGATTTTTTAAAAATTGGTAGTTTGTTCCTTTAATCAAACTTCTTTTACTCATAACTTCTTCAATAATGGGTCAAATTAATTTTTTTTTTTAAAAAATTTTTGTTTTTTTACGTACTTTAAAAAAAATACCTAAAAATTCTTAAAAGCGCTCTAACATTCAATTTTTAAGTTTTAAAATTTAAATCTCATTTTTGAAAATGTTTGTACTCTTCGATTTTTTTGAATTTTTTTGTGTAAAACTTCTATCGATTCTACAAATTTTTTGCCCAGGGGGATCGTGGGATAACGATTATTACTATTTTTTAAAATTTTTTGAAAAAATTTTATTGTAATTTTCCAATCTCAAAATCATTTCTACTGCTCGAATGGTGCGTCATAGAGGGGTCCTTTATAAGACCGACACCCATTAATTTTTACGTCTTAACATTTCTTTGGAACAAACTAATACTCTATCTCCAATTTCTAAGGGGGCTCCCACACAAAACGACATTTTTTAAAATTTGCTCCAACCGCTCTAACTGCCCTAATAGTACACTTAGAGCAACAAAATGTATGACCGACCCACAATATTTTTTTAGTCCAAACATTTTCTTTGAACAATTTTTGTTATTTTATGTAAATTTGTTTCCAATGGTGCGTCCGAGAGGGGTCATTAGTGAGACCGACCCCCATTTATTTTTACCCTACAACATTTTTTTAAAACATACCTACCCCCTATCTCCACTCCCTAAGTAGACTCCCATACAAATAATAGTTGGAGCAAATTTTATAAACATGTAATTTTGTATGGGAGCCTACTTAGGGAGTGGAGATAGGGCGTAGGTATATTTTAAAAAAATGTTGTAGAGTAAAAATTCTGATTAATTTTTATTAAAAAATAAAAATTGTTTTATTCGACCTTTAAAATATTATATTTTGAGGATGTTTATTCTGGCTCGAGGTCATTATTTTCTTTACTAATTAAAACCATGATATTCTCATAGCATAATTTTCAAGAAAATTATTATTTTTTTTTTTTTTTTAATTTATTTATGTTGGTCATTTTTGCAAGACTTAATCGACACGTGTTTCGGAATTTGTCAAGATTCCATTGTCAAGATTATTTAGCAAAAATAGAAACGATTTACTACAAAGTAGCAAACGAGTCTAATGACAAATCGTTTGTGCACAAACTAGAATATTAATACATATTCGCCTCTATTCACAATGAGAATTAGAAAGACGAATAAATTGTACCATACTAATAAGGCAACGATTGTCAATAACCAACAAAAATATTTAAAACAATTTTACATACGATAGTCCATTGGACTACAACAATATGTTTTTTGTGTTGTTGTTGTGAGAAATGCTCCATATTAGGGTTTTTCATCACATGGCGTGCCAACCATTATGTTCAAATTCTGATTAATTTTTATTAATTGTTTGTTGGTTGGAATTGCACTCCAACCAACAATGTGAATAGAAGTAGCTTAAAGTTTATTTGTGTTTGTGTAATTTTTTAACACTGTCCCCTGATGATGAAATTCGATGAATTTCGAAATATTGGAGAAGTAAAAAAAGATTATTTACAACAACAACAGACCTCGAGCTCAGTTATTTTATTTATATTACAAATTAAAGGTCGAATAAATACAACATTAAAATTTTCAAATTGGAAAAATCTAAAAAAAAAATTTAAAGTGGCCGATTTGACATGAAATGCCCCATATATATCTGCATGTGGGTTATATTCGATAATGCAAAACCCTACTTCAGGTTTAAAGTTATTTTATTTTTAGTGCAAAAGATTTGAGTGAAACCATTTAATTTTTGCAACTGTTCCATTCCATATCGTTCTCTGTTCTTTTGAACTTCATTTTCTGATTTATATCGTCTTTCCGATAACTCACCAATAGAAAAGAAGTGATGTTTTAAAATCTGTTCATCTTGGCAAAGAACCTTATGGATTGCTGGAAATAAATTTATCTTATGACCTCCGAGTAAATTCGCCAAATTGGCGGACGCCCATTCAACCTAACCTAAGCTACACAAAAAAATTAAATCAACTAATTTGGTCACAAGATATTTTAATTTAAGTAAAATCACTTTTTTAAAAGTATGAAAATTTGAAAAGTTAGCAATATCTCGAAAGCTATTGTAAATTTTAACTTTTAAACTTTATTTTCGGATTAATCATAAGATTTTACATGGAAAAATAAACGCAAAACGTCGTGAATCAAAATCACTTTAAACTAGTGTTATTAAAAAAAGTAAATAAAATATGTTACCATCGGCACCCAAAAATACTCTTACCATCCTCCATAGTAGGGCATCGTTAGAAATGCGTTTTCATTTTCGTAAACTAAAGACCTTAAGAATTTGGCATAAATTTATTTATGTATATAAAGAAAAAAAACAAAATACTATGTTAAATTGAAATGAGATCTCCTTATTGGATAAACATTTATTTATTTTTTTGATATTGAAATAAATTTAATACCAAACACTATTTACATATATTTCAAACATTTTTAAAATTAAAATTGCAAATTTTATTTGTAATTCTCTATCTATAAATAAAGATAGATATTGTTTGGTTTTTCAATAAAATTCGATTTCAAATAAATATTACCTAAAATATGATTCCATTTTGACTCACATATTAAACATTTTGAAACTAAATTTTCATTTGCTCTTTTTGGTATTTACATATTTACATAATGAACAAAATGTACATTATATATATTAGAGTGGGTCGATAATATGCATATTTGCAAATCTCGTTAACTAATAGCAAAAGGTCGGTGCGAATTTTCGAGTTGATAACGGGAAAAGTTATAAAAAAGCGTATTAAAAAAAAAACAAAAAAAAATGTAAGCTGATCAATTTTGATCAGCTTGCACTCAAAAAAAACCTTGTCAAATTACTAGAAAAAGTCTCGTAATTCCGTTTTACCAATATTTGACAGTTTTCCTTGTATTTTAACAAATAATTTTCGATCGAATTTAATTTTTTTTTGCAATTATACAGTTTTTCTTGTAATTTTACAAATTTCCGAGATTTTTTACAAAAAAATCTAGTAAATTAACGAGAATTTCTGGTTAGTTTTATTTCGCAAAAAAAGTTGTAAATTAAAATCATTTCTACTGCTCCAATGGTGTATCTTAGAGGGATTAATTTCTAGACCGACCCCCTTAATTTTTACTAATTTACATTTTTTCAGAATAAACTAATACTCTATCTCCAATTTTTAAGGGGGTTCCCATACAAAATGACATTTTTTAAAATTTGCTCCAACCGCTCTAACTGCCCTAATAGTGCCCCTAGAGTAGTCAAATGCATGACCGAACCACAATATTTTTTTAGTCCAAACATTTTCTCTGTATACACTTACCCTCTATCTTTAACTCTTAAGGATGGAGACCGACCCCATTTATTTTTACCCTTTTACCAAAATTTTTTCAAAACATGCCTATGCCCCATCTCTACTCCCCAAGTGGGCTCCCAAACAAATTACAGTTGGAGCAAATTTTATGAAGATGTAATTTTGAATGGGATCCCATTTAGAGAGTGGAGATGGGCCTTGGGAATGATTTGAAAAAATGTCGAAGGATAAAAATAGGGGTCGATCTCACTTATGATAAAAATTAAGGGGGGTCAGTCTTGCAATTGACCCCTCTACGACACACCATTGGAGCAGTAGAAATGATTTAAAGATTGGAAAGTTTTTCAAAAAATTTAAAAAAATGGTACACTCAAAAAATATGTCATTAACTATTTGTAGTTTATTTAAAAAGTTTTACCTTTTGTCGTTATTAAAAGAAAAATGCCAGCGAATTTTGTACTCTTGCCTAAAACATTAAATCATGATAATGTTTTGCGGAAGATTTGGATGTACTTGCCAAAGCAAAGTTTTTTTTAGAAAAAAAATTTTATATTACTTTGCTATTCCATGCAAACGAATATCAGTTTATATATTATTGATCCATTTCTAAGCCACTGTAGCTATATACATCCGTCCATCTGTCTGTGGAAAGCAAGATTCAGTCCAAACCAAAAGAGCTGTACGTTTCGTAAATGAGTTCAAAAATAAGTGGAAAAAAGTGTTTTTACACTTTAGAGAGTATGAAAAATTCGGCACCGAAGAGTTCCACACTCTCACTTCTTTTATGTACATTTGATAAACAAATGGAACATTTTTATGTGAAAAGTTTAGACTTGTTGAAAAAGTGGTTTTGGTAAAAAAGGGGATTTTTGGTAAAAAAAAATGTTTGATGGATAAAAAAAAGTTTTTGATGAAGAAAATAATTTTTTAATAAAAAAAAAATTTATAAAAACAAACGTTTGATGAAAAAAAAAAAATTTGATGAAAAAAAAATTGCTGAAAAAAAAATTTGAAGGAAAAAAAATTGATGAAAAGATAAATTTGATGCAAAAAAAAAAATTGACGAAAAAAAATGTTTAATGAAAAAAAAAAAACAAAAAACTTTGATGAAAAAAAAAATTGATGAAAATAAAAATTGATGAAAAACAAATTTGATGGGAAAAAAATTTGATAAAAAAATAACTTTGATGAAAAAAAAATTTGGCGAAAAAAAAAATTTTAATAAAAAAAAAAAATTTGATAAAAAAAAGAAGGAAAATAAAAAAAAATTACGGGGGAAAAAATTTGATGAAAAAATAAACTTGATAAAAAAAAATTTATGAAAAAAAAAAATTTGATGAAAAAAAAAAATTTCATCAAAAAAAATTGATGAAATAAAAAATTATGAACAAAAAAAAATTTTATGAAAATAAAATTGACAAAAAAAAAATTTTATAAAAAAAAATTGATGAAAAAAAAATTTGATGAAAAAAAAATTGATGAAAAAAAAAATTTGATGGGAAAAAAAACTTGCATGAAAAACTTTTTTTTGTTGAAAAATAATTATGTTACTTTTTATTCACCAGCTGGTGAATAAACCAAAGTCTGGGTTTATTCACCATAAGGTGATTTATTATTTTTGGTTTTAAGAAAATAGTAATTCTTATTTTCTTTTTCTTTAATTGTTAGCTTACATAGTCAAACTGAGGTGGCGTCCTGCAACTTTTTTTATAATTAGACACCAGCCTAAAAACATTATCATGTTAAAAAACATTTGATTAACATTCAGTTTTTTCAAATGACTATTTCTGTTCTTTGTTTCAAAAATAACAACATAAAAAAGTCTTTTACTAGCATTCAATTTTTAATTCTTCTTTAATTTTTAATGATTTGTTTACGTTTTTTTTTTTTTTTTTTGAATGTTGGCATTTTTTAAGGAAATATTATTAGTTCTTACTAGTGCCTACGATCAGTACCGTAGTACCGGTATTCCCGGTTCTCGGTATTACCGGGAAATGGTACCGGTTTCCCGGTTCTTGAATCATTCCCGGTATTCCCGGGAATACTGGTATTCCCGGTTCCGGTTCTGACGGAATTACCGGAATTCCAGGGACTTCCGGTATGTATATTTTGTAAAATTTTGTATAATAAAATTTTTTTCTTCGATTTTACCAAAAAAAAAATGTGAAAAAAAACATTTCCATTTTTTTTTATGAATTTAAGAAAAAAATAGTTACATGATTTTTAAATAATTTTACAAACACAACTAAATATTTCTGAAATACTGATTAAATGGTGTAATTTTAATATTTAATGGTATAGTATTTTTTGTTTTTTGAGAACCGGTACCAGGATCAGAACCGGGAATACCGGTATTCCCGGGAATGTATCTAGAACCGGGAAACCGGTACCAGAACCGGGAATACCGGTATTCCCGGGAATACCGAGAACCGGGAAATGGGGGGCACTAGTTCTTACCTACTCTTGTTGGTTATTTTTTTGTAGACATAAAATTCAAAAAATTATTTATAGAAATATAAAAACATGTTTGGATCAAGTGATTTTGGCCCGATTCCCCAAAAATTTTATTACAATTTTTTTAAAATAAAATTCAATAGAAAAATTGCAAAAATAACCTACGGAATCATTAATTTTTAATATTTTCGTAGGTAATTTTTTTTTTAATTTGTTGGTAAAAATAACACAACAACCATTAATTTTTTATGTTTTCGTTGGTTATTTTTTTTTCGAATTTGTTGGTAAAAAAATGAAAGAGACGTTATTTTTTAATGTTCAATGTTATTTATTTAAGAAAATTTTATTAACAGTAAAAAATAAATGTTAATGTTTGTTAAAACAAATGAATTATTACTGGGACGGTAAAATGGTTTATTACTTGTTTTAAATATGTTTTTCATTTGTTTTTGCCTACAAAATATTTTGAGTGTAATAATCGTTATACAACTGGAAAAAATCAAAGAGTACACCCTTTTTCAAAAATGAGATTTAAATTTTAAAACCTAAAAACCGCATACTAGATCGCTCTAAAATTTTTTTTTGGATTTTTTTTTAAAAGTACGTAAAAAACAAAAATTAAAAAAAAAAAAAATTGGAATTCGGACCATTATTGAAGAAGTTATGAGTAAAAGAAGATTGAGAAGGAACAAACTACCAATTTTTAAAAATTCAATATCTTTTTAACGGGTCATCAAAAAAAAAAAATTACCACGAAGGAGTTTTCAAAGGGTACTAAAAACTGTAAAAAATTGGGAAAATAAAAAAAAAAATTCAAAGTGTCCGATTTGACATGGAATGTCCCATATGTTATTTGGTAAATTTATATAATATATGTATTAATATTTATTTGTAAGCCTTTAACATTATCTGAATTCTTTGATGTTCATTTACTGTTTGTGTAACAAAATATTGTTATGATGTGCAGTACATTCATTGGTTTTAGAAAAATTTAATAACAAATTTTCAATTGAAAATTATTTTATTTTTGTTGTTACTTACACATAAGATATGTACTTCCTTTGTGGTTTTTCAGTTTGTACTTACATAAAGAAAACATAATTCTTTGCTTTGGAAATAATATTAATAAATAGAATAATATTATATTTAAATAACACTGTACGACACGACTTTTATCCATGATTGCGACTTAAAAATTCTGAAAGTAAAATTTAAAAAGATAACTGTGTCTCCCAGTTTTTTTAAATTAATTCTTTCACTGTGCAACAAATTTGGGTTTTTGAGTGAATCTTGAATGAAAAAAAAAAAATGAAATATACCAACAGAAGACCAAAACCCCCCGAGGGTGCTGAAACTTAGCTCGAGTTCTTTTAAGGCCCACTGAAGTTTTGATTTTTTTTTTCAAAGCCGTTTTGAATAAGTAAAAAAAAAGTATTAAATCGAGTTCTGAAGCAGATAATATTCAAAGACTGTGCTACAGTATAAAAATACTTTAGATGTGATATAGTATAGGTTATTGATTTCATCGAGTAGATCACAACATGCACATTAAACTTGCCAGACATCCTCAAATTTTAGAGTTATTGTCAAAAAAGTGTTTTTGGCTCTTTTCTCTCGAGTTATTCATAAACTTTTCAATCGATTTTAAATTTTGTAACTTTTTTGAATAGAAGAAGGATATGGCTGTCCATGTGTGTGAATTGGTTAACACATATTGTAAAGATATTTATTGATTTTTTTAATAATATCAAATTTTTTTGTTATTTTTTGGAAATTTTTTGAGTTTATAGATTTTTTTCTGCTATAGTTCGTTCAACAACCTTTGTATTTATAAATTTTGAATACAATGAGCTTTAGGTTGAAAAAATTGGTTAACAATTGACAGAGTTGTGATTATTTTTCTAAAAAAAAGAAAATTTATATTTTTTTGGAAATCGATATGAACTCAGCCAGAAAAAAATAAAATTAAAATTGTTTTATCGCGTCAGGTTTTTGAGATATTTAACATGGGTTGTTATATCAAAAACTGAATCCGATAGAGCAATTTCAAGGTCAAATTTAAATTCAGCGGACCAAAAAGTTTTGAAATTATGCTACACGGCCTCTCATGATGTTCGTTTTATTTTTATACCCTCCAACCACAGTATGGGGGTATACTCACTTTGTCATTCCGTGTATAACGCATCAAAATATCGATCTAGAACCCCATAAAGTATATTTATTATTGATCAGTGATCGATTCTAAGACATTCTAGCGATGTCTGTCCGTCTCACTGTGGGGCGAGATGCACTTTTTTGTCAGAATTACTTACAACCAAAATACTAAAAAAAACACATTTTTTTGACTTTCGCAATCATTTTTGAACAGATTAAAAAATTAAATTAAAAATTCTGGCTGAATAAGTCTGTGAGAAATTTAATAAGCTCCAAGCACCAAAAAGAATAATTAAAATCTGTGACACCATACAGTCCAAAGTAATAGAGCTAGGCTTTCGAAGTTTGGCACGAATATGTCTTATATTTCTAGGCAAGTTAAGTTCGGAAATGGGCCAATTCGGACTAAGGAGAAAAAAATTCCCCCTAGGAGAGAACTAAACCAACCTCTGAAAAACGGTATTTTTTTGCAGGGTTTTTTGTACTTTTTTTAAGAAAATGCTAAATTTTTATGTCAGAGGAAGTTAAAAACCCTGCATGTCGACCCAGCGGATAAAACAAATAAAAAAAATTGACCCGCCCCTCTTGTGGGGGTGGTATAAAAAAATGTATTTTAATAATGATTAATTGGATTAAATAATTGCACGAATCATAAAAAGTCCATTTTATAACATCTATCGCAAGGGGAAGGTGTCACCCAATGTCTCCCACCAAACCACCCCCCACACCAAAAAAAAAGACGCCCCTGAAGTTTTTTTTTATGTTTTTTTTTTACATTTAAGAGGGTATAAAAGATTCGGCACAGTCGAATGTAACACTCTCACTTATTTTTTGATTTTGGAAAAAAATTTAATTTGCTGACATTTTTTTTTTTATATTTTGACCAATATTTGTTGACAAGATTTTTTTTTTGACAACAAATTTTTTAACCAAATTTTTTTATATATTTTTTTGGTAAATTTTTTTTTTTGACATTTTTTTTGACATTTTTTTTTTAACATTTTTTTTTTTTAACATTTTTTTTTTGACAAAATTTTTTTTTGAGAAATTTTTTTTTTTTGACAAAATATTTTTTGGACAAAAATCTTTTAGCATGATATTGTTTTTAGGCTGGTGTCTAATTTTAAAAAAGTTGCAGGACGCCACCTCAGTTTGACTATATAAGCTAACAATTAACGAAAAAGAAAACAAGAATTACTTTTTTCATTTTCTTAAAACAAAAATTTGAATAACTTGGGTTTGTAACTTGGATAATAATTAACATCGTGGAGAATAAAACCGTTTTTCACCAGCTGGTGAATAAAAAGTAACAATTATTTTTCAACAAAAAAAAAAAAAAAAATTTTTTTTCATCAATTTTTATTAATTGTTTTTTTCATAATGTTTTTTTTTTTCATCAATTTTTTTTCCATCAAATTTTTTTTCCATCAAAATTTTTTTTTCATCATTTTTTTTTCATCAATCTTTTTTTTTATCAATTTTTTTTTAGTAATATTTCTAAAAATTAGAAATATGAAATAAAAATTCAAACCTAACGGACATATTTCAAGACTTGAAAAGTCCTAATAAGGGTTGCAACTCTGAGAAAATCTACTACAGTGTAAGAAATTACAACTGTGTTAGAAAAAGTTAAAAATAGATTGATTAAGTTCGTGCTAAACGTAACATATGGGTGATGAAATGTGATATAATTCCCGTCCGCTTTTTCACCTTAATGTTCGTTTAAATAGCTGATTTCAATCTTACGCACCTACAGTGACAATCGAAGAGTGCTGACGAAGGAAGGGTGGCTTTTTCCGAAAGCTGTCGACATCTCCACTTAACCTGTGTTGTCAATTAATTTTTTCAGATTTTCTCATTGTACAACAAAAAATAATTTTTCAGAAATAATTAATATGGACTCAAACCGAAATAAATAAAACTTGAGTTTTTTTTTTTTGCATAAAATTTTTTTTTCATCTCTTTTTTTTATCAATTTTTTTTTTCATCAATTTTTTTTTCATTAATTTTTTTCATCAAAATTTTTTTTTTTCATCAATTTTTTTTCATCATATTTTTTTTTTCATAAATTTTTTTTTTATAAATTTTTTTTTTTTTTTTTCATAAATTTTTTTTTTCATCAAATTTTTTTTTCATCAAAATTTTTTTCATAATTTTTTTTTATCATATTTTTTGTCATCAATTTTTTTTCATCAAATTTTTTTTATAAAATTTTTTATTATCAATTTTTTTCTCACCAAATTTTTTTTTTTTCATATTTTTGTTCATCATTTTTTTTTACATCAAAAATTTTTTTTTCATCAAAAAAATTTATCAAAAACTTTTTTTTTATCAAATTTTTTTTTTCAGCAAAAATTTTGGGTTCTTTAAATTTTTTTTAACATAATTTTGTTTTTCGTGAAAAAAATCATTTTTTTTTTACCAAAACTACTTTTTCACCAAGTCTAAGCTTTTCGCATAAAAATTTTTCATTTGTTTTTCAAATGTACATAAAACAAGTGAGAGTGTTATATTCTTTGGTGCCGAATCTTTTATGCTCTCCAAAATGTAAAAACACTTTTTTGCACTTATTTTTGCACTCACTTACGAAATGTACAGTAGACCGGGTCGAAAAAAAAAGTTCCCATTGTGCGGGCTTAATTTTAAAGCTTACCTCGAAAAAGTTCCATAGCCAAAATATAAGATTTTTAGGTCGCGATTTGGTACCGCCGAAATCGTTATTTGTTCATAATTTTGTCATTTGATGTCCGATCGTTTTAAAAAAAAATTTGTTTGAAAGTCCTCCGCGAGTACTAAATTTGACCCATATCTGGTTTTGACCTCTGAGCTCATCTTCGTGTTATGAGTGTTAGTTTCTCAGCTTTCTACCCACCTAAATGATTTTTATTTTTCCATTAAATTATAGCATTAAAAAATTCATTAAATTCTTCCCTTAGAAGTACCCTCTTAAATTAATTAACAAAAAAGTTACATTCAATTTTAAATTTCCATAGAAAAAGATTTAAAACACTTGTTCGTATGTATTTAAATACAAACTAAAAAAATTAAATATAGTTTAAATGCATAATAACAAGTGTTTTTTCTAATTTTCTTTATATTGTATATGAAAATCTTAAATCAAATGTAACTTTTTGTTAATAAATTTAACTGGATACTTCCAAGGGAAGAATTTCATGAATTTTTTAGTGCTATAATTTAATGGAAAAATAAAAATAATTTAAGTGGGTAGAAAGATGAGAAACTAACAATCATAACAAGAAGATGACCTCTGAGGTTAAAACCAGATATGAGTCAACTTTAGTACTCGCTGAGGACTTTCTAACAATTTTTTTTTTTAAACGATCGGACATCAACTGACAAAGCTATGAACAAAAAACGATTTCGGCGGTACCAAATCGCGACCTAAAAATCTAATATTTTGGCTATGGAACTTTTTCGAGGTAGGCTTTAAAATTAAGCCCGCACAATGGGAACTTTTTTTTTCTCCTTTATGGTCGACCCAGTCTAATGTACAGCTCTTTTGGTTTTTTAATGGGGTCCTCGACTGATATTTCACTTCGTTTTGCATGGAATAGCAAAGTAATATAACATTATTTTTTCCTAAAAAAAACTTTGCTTTGGCAAGTACACCCAAATCTTCCGCAAAACATTATCATAATTTAATATTTTGGGCAAGTGTACAAAATTCGCAGGCATTTTTCCCTTTGGTCATGGAACAGCATAAACAAAATATCTTTGTGAATCAAAGAATTTGCTTTAAAATGGCATCGATTAGTTAGTGCCTATTTTTGCATATTTTGCTTAAAATGCATATTTTTGCATATTTTGCTATTATTTCGCTATAAATGTATATTTTAAGGTCATATTTTGTAGAAATTTTAGTTTTTTTAGCTATTTTTTAGTATTTTTAGCTATTTTTAAGATTTTTAAATGATATTTACGACTTTTGGTGCATATTTTAGGATTTTTAATGCATATTTCAAGACTTTTTAGTTCATATTTTGGGCGCCGAAAACATAGTTTTTTAGTGCATGAAGGTCCTGTCCTAGGTGTATTTTCATTTGTTAAAAAAAAAAATTAAAAAAAGATTACTTCAAAAAAAAAAATTTTTAAAAAAAAAAAATTTTTGGTAAAAAAAAAAAATTATTTTTTAGTAAAAAAAAATTGTTTTTGGTAAAAAATAAAATTTTGAAAAACAAAAATATTGTCAATTTTTTTTTAACTTCTTTGTTTAACATATTTTGAGGATGTTTATTCTGGCTCGAGGTCATTATTTTCTTTACTAATTAAAACCATGATATTCTCATAGCATAATTTTCAAGAAAATTATTTTTTGTTTTAAATTTATTTATGTTGGTCATTTTTGCAAGACTTAATCGACACGTGTTTCGGAATTTGTCAAGATTCCATTGTCAAGATTATTTAGCAAAAATAGAAACGATTTACTACAAAGTAGCAAACGAGTCTAATGACAAATCGTTTGAGCACAAACTAGAATATTAATTAATATTTGCCTCTATTCACAATGAGATTTAGAAAGACGAAGAAATTGTACCATACTAATAAGGCAACGATTGTCAATTACATCGAGCCAGAATAAACATCCTCAAAATATAATATTTTAAATTTCGAATAAAACCATTTTTATTTTTTAATAAAAATTAATCAGAATTTGAACATAATGGTTGGCACGCCGAAACATGTGTCGATTAAGTCTTGCAAAAATGACCAACATAAATAAATTTAAAACAAAAAAACAATTTTCTTGAAAATTATGCTTTGAGAATATCATGGTTTTAATTAGTAATGAAAATAATGACCTCTAGCCAGAATAAACGTCCTCAAAATATAATATTTTAAAGGTCGAATAAAACAATTTTTATTTTTTAATAAAAATTAATCAGAATTCTTTGTTTAACATTATTCTAAACATTCTATTTCGCAAACACTGCACTCTAAAAGTGGTGTACTCTGAAACGAATGATTTGGTGTAAGCGAAGAATGGAATATATCCGTGCACATGTCTGGTAATTACACTTGAAGTGGCAAAACTGATCTATTAAGATAAAGAGACACTCGATTTTTTTTTGAAACCAACATGGAACGAAATGAAACTGAATTATAACGGAAACAAAATTGAAGATATTTTTTTCTCCGATTTATTTTTTTAATAGCGTTTTTATTATACTTTATATAATATAACCAGTAACGAAGTTCCGGACACAGGCTAGTGTTTTAAATAAAACTTCATTTGCAACCCTTAAAAATTATAAAAAATAATATTCATTCCCTTCAAATACAACCCTTCAATAATGTTTTGACCAGAAAAACGTTTTGTAACCATGGCAACCATATCAAAACAGTGACAGAAAAAAATACTACTTAACAAACCGTTGAACAATTTATTAAATAAAAAATATTATAAAAAACTTCTGTTCTACATTGCATAAAAAAAAATGAGTGAAATACAAGTCGTTACAAAACGTAAAAAGAAAATAAAAACGCATAAATCTAAAACTACCCATGGCAAATTAAAATCACAACAGATACAAAAACGAAAAATCCAATTAACCCAAGAATTTGAGAAAAATGAAAAAGAAGTGATGATATTATTGGAAAACACCAGTTTATTTAGTGAGTCTAGTAATGGAAGCCATCATCAACATCATCAGAATCGTAATGATGACAACACATCACCAAGTGAAAGATTTTTTTATGGCACAAAAGATGACAATGAAAGTGGAGATAGTGCTGCAAAAACTACTTTGAATTTGTTAACAGGAATAGAAGAAATACACAGTGATGATTCAATGCATGTTGAAGAAAAATATTCTAAAGAATCGACAGATGATATCTCTACTACAAATCGTAGCATGCAGCCAACATTAGCTTCAACATTTATACAAATTGATGAAGATTATATGCAAAACTTGATAAGGATAGAGCTAAAAGAACATTTATGGCAACAAGATGATTTTCTTTATAAGCCCAGCATGAAATTGGAAACCACTTTAATGACGATAGAGGCAAGAGTTGATAGTAATATGATATTAATGTTAAATCGTCTACTAATGGAATGCAAAAATCGCAAACAAAAATTGGATAAAAATATTTTAGATGTCTTGAAAAATTGTAAAAATCTTGAAAATTTTTATAAGGACGAAATTCTTTACAAAACTTATTGTGATTTTAAATTTAAACCGATTTTTATAGAACCCTCTCGTGACTGTTTGTCGATACCGTCAAAGAAATTACTTAGTTTACATATAAAAGATTTACATTTTACGGAACATCCTGATTTACAAGATGAACATCGTTTGGCCAATACTTTAGAGCTTTTATATGAACATCGTCAGCAACGTTTGCAAGAAAAAATAACGGAAAAATTATATGCCAATTTACAAATTGAAAGAAATATTTTAAATGAATTTTTATCGTCTGCCGAAAATGATTCAAAATGTGTTAAACAATCGAACAGCGAAAAGAAAGCTTTAAAAATTGAACAACATCTTCATAAAGTAAAAGCTTTAAGAGAAAAACTTTACGATGAGGAATTAATGAATAAACAACTTTTACAAGAAATTCTCAATAATTGGGTAAAATTAAAAAATCTTCGTCGCCAACAAGAAAACCAATGTACTCGCCTCAAACTGCGCATAAAAATTGAAAATCTTGGTTCGGCTACTATGAAAAATCGTCAAAAATTATGGACTCAACGTTTTGATACCGATCTAAATGAAATTTATCGTGAACATTTAGAAGAGTACTATTGTAACAAACGTTTGTGGATGAAACGTAAATCTAGCGAAGGAGAAGAATATATTTTAAAACCACATAAACCAGACATTGCCAATTTATCGTCTGATTTAAAAGAGAAATTTGCTAAATGTTTTCTTAATCCCAAAGAACCCCGTGTTGATGTCATAAGAATTTTCTCTAATGATATGGAATTTGCTGATTTACCCGGTCCGCGTAAATTACAAAGTTATTATATGCGTATATTTTTTGATAGTCAGATGGTTGGTGAAACCAGAATTTATAGATTAGAGAGAGATTTGAGTATATATTTTAATGAAAAAATGGGAATAATGCTAAATCGGAGGCTTCCAAAAGATATTAGGATTAAAGTGAGTATAAACATTTTTTCTTAAACAAAAATTAGTTTCAGTGTGTGGAAGAGTGATGCCATTTTAGTACTTTTAGTGCTAGATCTAGAACTTTTTTTGACTTAGCACTAAAGTTTTGTGCCAAGTGTGCCAAAGTTCTAGAGTGCTAGATTAGCAATTTTTTAATTTTTTTTAGCATTTTTAGCATTGTTTTTCAACATTTTAATATTTTTGTTAAAACCTCTTGTAAACATTTTTGGCCTGCGCCGCTTTTTTCACAACTATTTGTGTTCACAGCTCTTAAAACGAGGAGATTTGAATACATACAAAAATTTTATAATTAAAATTTATAATAAGAGTTGTGACTAGAGATGGGCGCGTGAGTGGATTTTGACTCACACTCACTCACGCTCACGCAAAAAATAATCGAATCACTCACTAATCACTCACGCAATCTTTTTTTGTACTCACGCTCACTCACTATTCACGTGAGTAATAAAAAAGTTACTCACGCTCACGCGTGACTCACGCAAGATTCAATCACGCTCACGCGTGAGTCACGCAAAATCTACTCACGCAATAAAATTTTCTTACCAAAAATAGAAAAAAAAAAATTTACAAAAAATTAAAAAAAAAATTGGGCAAATCAAAAAATCTAATCACGCAAACTCACGCAAAAAATAAATGACTCACTCACTAATCACTCACTCAGAATTTTTTTCAACTCACACTCACTCACAATCACGTGATTGAAATGAAAATCACTCACACTCACGCGTGATTCACGCGTGATTCACCTGAATCACGCAAATCACGTGACCAGCGCCCATCTCTAGTTGTGACAGACCGAAAGTAAATTTTTCAAAGTGCACTTCGTAACAAAGTTACACTTTAAATAATTCAATGCGCACGACTAAGACCCTAAAAATTGTTCTTTCTTGGTTAAGGCCTTCAGTTAGCCATGCCTCTTACAATTAGTTTTCATGATTAGAACTGTTTTCGCATAACCGTATATACGCTTACCCATACAAATTTTGAATTATGTACGCTTATTTTTAGCGGGTATAATTATCGGCGATAATTTTAACCTTCGATAAAAAGTGAAGCCAAGTACACATTTTTAATGAATTAGCATAGGCACAACCCTTTTCTTCTTGTTATAGCAAAGACATAAACCTATTTTTTCTTGTTTGCCTTAATACATTTTGACACTCAATCACAGTGATGCCAAGTACATTTGGTTAAACTTGGATGCGTTTTCGGTTAAACGGTTAATGTTAACATATATACGGTTATGCGAAAACAGGACTGTTGTCAATAAAAAAATATTGTTTTGAAAAACTCGGAATTTTTAACAATAAATCATAATATTTTTACTGATATTAATAGACATTGTTGTTCTTCTGAATAATGATTGTTCTGAATTTATTTGCAAAGTAATTCAATAATTTCTATTGGGGTTTTAACAGTATTTACAGTATTTACAAATTTAATTTTTTTGGAGCACCATATAAAATAAATCAGAGCCAAAAAATAAAATGTGCAATTTTAAAAATTTGAAAAAATATAAAGAATTGTGATCACATCTCGAATAATAGCTTAAAAGTTGCATTATTTTTTGAGTTTTTTTCCAAAAAAAATGGAAGGTTTCAGACTTTTTCAAAAAGTCGATTTTAATTTTTAAACGTCAAAAAATAAGGGAAAATTACTTCGAATAATTTTTTCATACTTTTTTTCTAAAGGTGCGTTCACACGAAAAAAAAAAATCGATAGAAAAATCGAAAATTTGTCAACTCTAGCATTTTTAAATATTATCTCTAAAAAAAATAAATTTTGTTTACGTTATAATTTTTTTATTAAACAAAATACAAACTTCAAATCAAAAATAATATCTATATCTTCCAAAAATCTGTAACATTATCAAAAAGAAGGTAAGAAATAACACGTTTTAGAGGAATTTGATTTGACACAATTATTGAAAAGTCAAATTCACAGGTGCACAGAGTTGTTTTCCGGTCTTTGTCTAGCAGTTTTTTCTCCCGTGTAAACGCGCCTTAAAACTACATTAAAATACCAACAAAATGTTGTCCAATTTTTTTTAAGATATCTATATTTTTTAATGGTCAAAATTAATTAAAAATTTAAATTTTTTAATTTTTTTGAGAAAATCGCTATTTTGAAAAATTGATTACTCAACACCATCTTGGAATAAAAGGCTGAAAATTGGTGTCCACGTTGCATTTAATAAGTACTAAAGGTTAGGTTAGATTGTAAGTGGCTGCTGACATTTTACGTCAACACACGTAGACTCTGAGGTCCATTGTGATACCACGGGACCGTAATAGGTTTCCCTACTAGTCCCTGTCGTTAAACCAGTTTGAGCTTCTTATGAAACTCCTTAGATATTGAATTTTGACATCCGACAAATCAGAACGATCATACAGCTCCCTAGATCCCAGTGAAGCAAGTCTCTGACCAGAAAGTGCCGGGCAATGGCAAATAAAGTGTTAACAACTCCTCTTCATCCATGCAACTTCGGCAGAAGTCATTAGAAGGCACATTTAACCGCTCTGCGTGCTTCCCTATAAGACAGTGTCCGGTGATTATTATAGCGTCCAAAGCTGTTTATTTTACTAGATTAAAACTCGTTAGCTATTTCAGCTTTTATAAAAATGACTAAATTTATTTTGTTTAAAAAATATTAATAAAACAAATAATATGTTCTTATTTTTCCAAATCCAAATTTTGAATGAAAATTAATTTAGACAATTTTGAAATATAAAATTATGAACAAACTAAAACAAAATTATAAAAATTTAACAAAGTATTTGTATACAAAGTGTGTCCCTACAATTATAGAAACCACCGTCAAAATCTCTCCTATTGGAAGCGATATCAGCTCACTTGTACGCTCCTGATTCAGAGAAGGCCAAATCAGTCGTGTTGTCTCACACATCCATCCATTTGCCCATCTGTGATTAGTCTCCGTCGCAGAACAAAACCGTAGGCTTTGCTTGCAAGTTTCTAGAGGCATACCAACATATTCCAATTCTGTTGTTGCAAGCTCATCGGCTTTGCAATTCTCTGCAATGTCTCTGTGCCCTGGGACCCATATGAGTCGTATATTAAACTTGCTGGCCATCTCATTTAAAGACGTGCGGCAAATAAGGGCATATCTTGTTTTCAGAAACATCGAGTCCAGGGACTTGACCGCGGCTTGACTGTCAGTATAGATGTTGACTGCGGTTGTAGACAAGACATTGCAGCGCAACCAGTCAGCCACTTCCTTTATTGGCAGCATCTCTGCCTGGTAAACACTGCAAAGATCTGGAAATCTTCGAGCCAGGCCAAATCCAAGCTCTTCCGAATAGACTCCAAAACCCACTTGTTCGTGCAGCCTCGATCCATCTGTGTAAAAATTTATGGTGGCTCCACTACCCGGAATGCCCCCCATCCAAGACTCCCTGGATGGTATCATAGTGGTAAAGTGGCTCAAAGAGGGAGCACAGTCCACATTTTGTGGTATTGCTATCTTCTTCAAGATCGCGCTATTGCCACAATCGCTGCTCCTCCATTGCAGTGGATATTAAGTCGATTTGTCGCATACTGTCTACCTTATATATCCAATGGTACCAGGTGAAGGAGGATTTCTAATGCAGCTGTAGGTTAGGATGGGTCGATGAAATGCATATTTGCGAATCTCGTTAACTAATAGCAAAGACTCGACGCGCATTTTCGAGCTGATAACGGGAAAAATCATGAAAAAATTTTAGGAGGGTACTTTTAGGCCTCTAGAAGCGGTTTTAGTTCGCGGTTTTTGAAAAAAAATATTTTTTTTTTAATATTTTTAAAAATTTTTAAAAATTAAGTAAAATAATGCTTATTACGAAACAAGTTCCAAAAAAAAACATGCCTGCGAATTTTGTACTCTTGCCCAAAACATTAAATCATGATAATGTTATGCGGAAGATTTGGGTGTTCTTGCCAAAGCAAAGTTTTTTTAGAAAAAATAAAATAAACAACAAATTGAAATCGAGGACCCCATCAAAATCCCAAAAGAACGGTACATTTCGTAAGAGAGTGCAAAAATAAGTGCAAAAAAGTGTTTTTACATTTTGGAGAGTATAAAAGATTCGGCACCAAAGAATATAACACTCTCACTTGTTTTATGTACATTTGATAAACAATTGCAAAAAATTTGTATGCGAAAACTTGGTGAAAAAGTAGATTTGTTAACAAAAAAATTATTTTTTTTTTCACGAAAAACAAAATTATGTTAAAAAAAATTTAATGAATCCAAAATTTTTGGTGAAAATAAATTTTGATGAAAAAAAGTTTTTGATGAAAAGAAAAATTTTTTGATATAAAAAAAATTGATGAAAAAAAATATGAAAAAAAAAATTTGAAAAAAAAAAATTTTTGGTGAAAAAAATATTGATAATAAAATATTTGATAAAAAAATTTGATGAAAAAAAATATAATAAAAAAAATTATGAAACAAAAATTATGAAAAAAAAAATTAATGAAAAAAAAAAATTGATAAAAAAAAAATTATGTAAAAAAAATAGATGCAAAAAAAATTTGGTGGAAAAAAATTGATGGCAAAAAAATTGATGAAAAAAATTATGAAAAACAAATTATGAAAAAAAAATTTGATGAAAAAAATTAATAAAAAAAAAAAAATTGATGAAAAAAAATTTATAAAAAAAAAAATTGATGAAAAAAAAATTTATAAAAAAAAAAATTGATGAAGTTTGATAAAAAAAAAGGTTTAATGAAAAAAAAATTGATAAACAAAAAAAATTGATTGCAAAAAAAAAAATTTATGAAAAAAAAATTGATGAAAAAAAAAAAATTTGATGAAACAAATTTTTTTTTTTGTTGAAAAATAATTATGTTACTTTTTATTCACCAGCTGGTGAGAAACGGTTTAATTCACCACGAGGTGAATTATTATCCAAGTTACAAACCCAAGTTATTAAAATTTTTGGAAATTTTGGAAGAAAATGAAAATAGTAATTGTTGTTTCCTTTTTCGTTAATTGTTAGCTTATATAGTCAAACTGAGGTGGCGTCCTGCAACTTTTTTAAAATTAGATACCAGCCTAAAAACATTATCATGTCAAAATTTATCTCACCAATTTTAGCCCGTGGATGCATTTTTATACCCAGGAAAATTCGATTTATATATATAAAAAAAAATATATTTTTTATTTCATAATAGCACTCAAATGGTGCATAAGGCCGATTTAAGAACATGAATGATAAAAATAAAAAAATTGCGGATATTTATAGCAATCCACAAGTGCAAAAAATTCGCAAATTACAAAAAAAAATTAAAAATGGGAATCAAAATTTTTCGTTTTAAGAAAATGATAAAAAAGAACAAAACAAATTGGCGGCTATTTATAACAATCCGCAAGTGCAAAAAATTCGCAAGTACCAAAAAAAATTAAAAAATGGAAAAATGGGTATCAAATTTTTGGTAAAATCAAGCGTTTTTAGAAAAAAACAAGTAGAAAAATTAAATTCGACTTGGTCGAATCTATGAATACCCTCCACAATGTTGTCTGATAGTAACTTTCTAAAAAAAATTTCAAAAAATTGCATTACAAATTTTTTATTAGAAATATATTATTTTGAGTAAAACTTTTTTTAATCAATCAAATTTTTTTGAGTGTATAATTTTTTTTTGATTGTCAACATTTTTTTGAGTGTGACATTTCATTGAAAAAAAAAAAATTAATGTGTACATTTTTTTTGAGTGTAAATATTTTTTTAGTGCACAATTTCTTTGAGTAACAAAATAACTTTGTAAAATATTTTTGTTGTTTTATACCTATATATGTAATACAAAAAAAACTATTTCACATATTTCACTCTTTTTATTTTACCATCCTCTTCTTTAAAAACCAAAAACAAACTAACATTCAATCATATAAAAACCACCTCATTTTATTTTTTTCCAAAAATACTTACTATACACCGTTACATACAGTTACACTAACAATAACAAAACAATAACAAATATTTACTTGCCTAACAACTAAACTGCACCCCACGACAGGAAAACAAACAACAACAAGTTTTAACAAGTAGAAAAATTAAATTCGACTTGGTCGAATCTATGAATACCCTCCACAATGTTATCTGATAGTAATTTTCTAAAAAAAATTAAAAAAATTGCATTACAAATTTTTTATTAGAAATATGTATATTATTTTGAGTCAAACTTTCTTTTAATCAATCAAATTTTTTTGAGTGTAAAATTTTTTTGAATGTCAACATTTTTTTGAGTCTGCCATTTCATTCAAAAAAAAAAAAATAATAATAATAATGTGTACATTTTTTTTTTGGAGTGTAACATTTTTTTTTTTATTGTAAATATTTTTTTAGTGTACAATTTCTTTGAGTAACAAATTACTTTGTAAAATATTTTTGTTGTTTTATACCTACGTATATGTAATACAAAAAAAAAAACTATTTCACAAATTTTCCTTTTTATACCCTCCACTCTAGTGATAGAGGGTATATATAAGTTTGTCATTCCGTTTGTAACACATCGAAATATTGGTCTAGGACCCTATAAAGTATATATATTCATGATCCTTGATCGATTTTAAGTCGATCTAGCGATGTCCGTCCGTCCGTCCGTCCGTCCGTCCGTCTGTCTGTCTGTCCGTTGAAAACACGCTAACTTTTGAAAGACTTTACGGAGGCTCCTGAAGTTTGACATATATGTTCTCCATTTACCGGGTCAGGTTGGTATTGCAATCCAGCGAAATCGGTCCAGTGGTTCAAAAGTTATGAGCAAAAGATTAAATTTCGACAAAGGGCATTTTTCGAATTTACAAGATTAAAACCACTTTAACTTTCGAAAGACAATTCTGAGGGGGCTGAAACTTAGCATATATATTTGTCGTTCCTCATGGCTGTTTGGTTTTGAATTTCAGCAAAATCGGTTCAGTGGTTCAAAAGTTATAAGCAAAGCACTGAATTTCAGATTTGTTTCACCTTAAACTGTTGAAAACTCGTTAAACAAGTTTTAAAAGCATGGTGAAATACCAGTTTTGTAAAACTTGTTGTTGTTTGTTTTCTTGTCGTGGGGTGCAGTTTAGTTGTTAGACAAGTAAATATTTGTTATTGTTTTGTTATTGTTAGTGTAACTGTATGTAACGGGAAAAAAATCAAATAAAGTATGAGTATGATTGAATGTTAATTTGTTTTTGGTTTTTAAAGAAGAGGATGGTAATATAAAAAAAAGAGGAAAATATGTGAAATAGTTTTTTTTGGTATTACATATAGGTATAAAACAACAAAAATATTTTACAAAGTAATTTGTTACTCAAAGAAATTGTACACTTAAAAAAATATTTACACTCAAAAAAAAATGTTACACTCAAAAAAAAAAAATGTACACATTATAATTTTTTTTTTTTTTATGAAATGGCAGACTCAAAAAAATGTTGACAGTCAAAAAAATTTTACACTCAAAAAAATTTGATTGATTAAAAGAAAGTTTGACTCAAAATAATATACATATTATTAATAAAAAATTTGTAATGTAATTTTTTTAATTTTTTTTTAGAAAATTACTATCAGATAACATTGTGGAGGGTATTCATAGATTCGACCAAGTTGAATTTAATTTTTCTACTTGTTTTATTTTACCATCCTCTTCTTTAAAAACCAACAACAAATTAACATTCAATCATACACATACTTTATTTGATTTTTTCCCGTTACATACAGTTACACTAACAATAACAAAACGATAACAAATATTTACTTGTCTAACAACTAAACTGCACCCCACGACAAGAAAACAAACAACAACAAGTTTTACAAAACTGGTATTTCACCATGCTTTTAAAACTTGTTTAACGAGTTTTCAACAGTTTAAGGTGAAACAAATCTGAAATTCAGTGCTTTGCTTATAACTTTTGAACCACTGAACCGTTTTTAGTGAAATTCAAAACCAAACAGCCTTGGGGAACGACAAATATATATGCTAAGCTTCAGCCCCCCCAGAATTGTCTTTCGAAAGTTATAGTGGTTTTAATCTTGTAAATTCGAAAAATACCCTTGCCGAAATTTACTCTTTTGCTCATAACTTTTGAACCACTGGACCGATTTCGCTGGATTGCAATACCAAGCTGACCCGGTAAATGGAGAACATATATGTCAAACTTCAGGAGCCTCCGTAAAGTCTTTCAAAAGTTAGCGTGTTTTCAACGGACAGACAGACAGACGGACGGACGGACGGACGGACTGACGGACGGACGGACGGACGGACATCGCTAGATCGACTTAAAATCGATCAAGGATCATGAATATATATACTTTATGGGGTCCTAGACCAATATTTCGATGTGTTACAAACGGAATGACAAACTTATATATACCCTCTATCACTAGAGTGGAGGGTATAAAAAAACTGGTATTTTACCATGCTGTTAAAACATGTTTAACGAGTTTTCAACAGTTTAAGGTGAAACTAATCTGAAATTCAGGGCTTTGCTTATAACTTTTGAACCACTGGACCGATTTTGCTGAAATTCAAATCTAAACAGACTTAGGGAACGACAAATATATATGCTAAGCTTCAGCACCCTCAGAATTGTCTTTAGAAAGTTAGAGTGGTTTTAATCTCGTAAATTCGAAAAATACCCTTGCCGAAATTCACTCTTTTGCTCATAACTTTTGAACCACTTGACCGATTTAGCTGGATTGCAATACCAACCTGACCCGGTAAATGGCCAACATATATGTCAAACTTCAGGAGCCTCCGTAAAGTCTTTCAAAAGTTAGCGTGTTTTCAACGGACAGACAGACAGACGGTCGGACGGACAGACATCGCTAGATCGACTTAAAATCGATCAAGGATCATGAATATATATACTTTATGGGGTCCTAGACCAATATTTCGATGTGTTACAAACGGAATGACAAACTTATATATACCCTCTATCACTAGAGTGGAGGGTATAAAAAACAAACAAATATATAAGAGGATCAATATCAGCTCGAAAATACGCGTCGAGTTTTTGCTATTATTCATCGACCCACCCTACTGTAGGTGTAGTACAAAGAGCACCAGTGATGCACATCGACGCCATTCTCTGTACCTTCGTGATGAAGACACAGTTCGCTTTTGTTTCTAAAGCGTTGACTCACACTCACGAAAATTTTATTTATAATAAATAAAAATCAAAAACTTAAATTTTAAAAATCTTACAAAATTTCAATTAAGCAAAATTTAAAGTTCAGCGAAATTTTACAATTTGTTTGCTTTTTTTAGGATGAAATCTTAAGTTTAGCCAAATTTTATAATATTTTTGATGCTTTTTTTGGGACGAAAGGAATTATGAAGAGAAAATAAATCACGCACACTCACGCAAAAAAAAAAATCGACTCATGGACACTCGCTCACGCAAAAATCTTACTCACTTACATACATATAATTTTTTTCCCACTTACAATCACGTGAGTAAAATTGAATTCAGTCACAATGATACGTTATCACGCATAAATCATGTGAATCACGCTCTAATCTGCTCATGTGCCCATCTCTAGTCTGGACCCATGTACCCAGAAAAGTTTTACAATAACTATTTACGGTTATTCAAAAAGTTTTTGGTTAAAGTTGTTTTAAGTGCTTTGTCGTTTGTTTTTCATTTTGTATTTTTAACAAAAAAAAAATAAAGATCCAATCGGTCAATGTTTGAATTTTGACTTTTTTATCTGAAAACACTGGCATATGGTATTATATGGTCGTTCTTGACCGACTTAAAATGTCTAACCGGTTGTCATAAAAGATAGTTTGGACATTGTTAAGGGCTGATATAGAACTGGTGAAGTTCAATATAAGAAGTTCAATATAAGTTTTTTAATCGTTCTCCTTCTTTTTATATTTGTTATTCCAAACTATCAAACTAAAGGGAAAAAAATGTACCAAATGGTACTTAGAAAGTACTTACTTTAATCGGGCTAACCATTTTCCCTTATCTAACCTAACATTTTTCTTTCCAATTTCCAGCTCTATAAAAAATCAAAAATATCTTCCGCACAAAAAATCGCTAATATTATAGTACCGCTGCCACTGGCCAATAAAATTGAACAGGAAACACGTACAATTTCCATTACATTTTCTTCGCACAAGCAACAAATTTCTGGTTATTTACGTCTCAAACTACAAAGTGATGAACAATTTTATCCGCAGGATATTGTGGAGAAATTATTTCCAGCACCCCAACAACATACCACAATACCAAAGAACTTACTTAAAGAATGGTATCAACGTAAACTTTTAGCTATACCTGATTCAAATGAGGACCAACAAGTTGAAACAAATTCCTACAGTGAAACAGAAGATGAAACTGAAAGAGAAACACTTCAAAAAACATGTACATTCCAAGAAGATCTATTACAATTTTGTGATCCTTCGGAATTGGAAAATAATCGTCGTTTAAAAGTTTTACATTCTCGCTATTTGAAAAATGATTCGAGAACTAGAGATTTAAAATTTATACCAATGTTAGATCATGAATTGGAATTTGATTGGGAAACTGAGGAAACTGTTATAGATCCTGGTAATTGGATGGATCCAATAGATTTGTTTAAACATGAGGGAAAAAAATATTTGCGTAATCTCTACACAGCCATACAAAATCAATGTAGTCGTTTAACAAAAGTTGTAGAAAGTCGAGAGAATTTATTGCTAAATGATGAACCCATAAGTTGGAGGTTAGTTTTGTATTTCTTAACTAAACTCTCGTAAATTTAAAAAACTTTCATTTTAGCGCATTTTTTCAAACTATTAAACTGATATTCCAACCACGTCTTAATATAAATTTAATTCAGAATATATCGGGGTCTAATAGTGCACCGGCTTTAACTATGGATTTTGTGCAAAATTTTAAAATAATTTGCAATATAGTACGTGGAACTGGTATTCCTGTTAGGATTACCAATCCAGAAGAAACTGAAAGTAAAGGTAGAAGTAATTCAGAATCATCTAATGTGTTTATGTTACAAAGTAAGTTAAATTGATTTTTGTTTTTTTTTTTTTAATCTGTACTGAATTTTTTCCTTATTTTAGATCTTAAATATTCCAATGTACGCCCATTTATTGCGGTCAGTTATAAAGATAAATTTTGTCGAACTATGACAGCAGAAGGATCAAATCCAACTTGGAATGAGCAATTAGTATTGCAACTTAGGTTAGTATTTGATTAATCCAAATGGATATTACGAAAAGTTACAAACGGATACGAACTTATACATGCAGGCTTATACCGTAATTTTTTGATGCACTAAAAACGAATACCGAAATATTTTCTAAATTGGTCGAACGGTTTTTGAAATATTACTATATGGCATTTGTTTTTTCCTACTTTCAAATTAAAAAAAAAAAAACAAATTAAAAAATTAAGTGATAGAAAATTTTTTATCGTGAAAAAATAAAATTTTTGATTAGAAATATTTTATTGTGTGTAAAAAACTTTTTTTAGTAATTTTTGAAAAAAAAAAATTTACTAAATTTTTTTTGAGTGTATTTATACCCTACACCACACCGTGGTACAGGGTATAATGAGTTTGTGCTGATGTTTGTAACTACCCGAAATATTGGTCCTAGACTTTTTGAGTCGATTTAGCGATGTCCGTCCGTCCGTCTGTCTGTTTGTCCATGTAAACTATGTAAACACGATACAGGTCGCAATTTTTAATCAATTGAATTGAAATTTGAAACTTAAGCCTCTTTTGCCCCAAGGACTGGATTGGAAAAAATCGGTACATATTTAGACCTTGCCCCCACACAAAGGTCCTCTTTAGTTTTGGCTCAAATGACTCTAATAGCCGCATTTTAATAGGCAGGTAATCATGTTTTATCCACACAAATCACCATTCCGAATATTAAAGAAATCGGACCAGTTCTTCTTGTAGCCCCCATACAAACCACCTTCCCGATTTTCACAAAAATCTCTCAAATTTCATGAAAATAGAAATATTTAATTAAAATTCTGTTTGTGTATGTTAAACGCGTACTTTAATAACCTTATCAAATCTGATTATCATCTGACCATTTGTGGTCCCGTGTGAAAATTTCGCCCGATATTCAGTTGAAGCGGTTTATTGTCAACCAAGGATGGGTACCAATTCGATAAAAGTATTGGTATTGGTATTGGTTTTTAAAATTATATTAGTATTGGTATAGGTATTGGTTTTCATTTTTTGTTGAATTGGTATAGGTATCGGTATTGGTTTTGAATTATTTAGGTATTGGGTATTGGTATTGGTTTTAGCCTCGAATCGGTATCGGTTTTTAAAAAGTATTGGTATTTATCTTATATCGGTTTTGATATTTGTATGCAAAAGGTTTTGTCGTTAATATTAATTAATTTAACGTAAGTCGTCCTTCTGTCCGCCCCACAGTGCACACTGGGGCGAGATGGTAGGTTTTTGGCCAAAAGTCTCTACAGGTCGTAAATGTTAACCGATTTTTTTGAAATTCAGAATATAAGGTAATAAATAAGTGCCTTGAAAGTTTTTGAAATCGGACCTACAAGGAAACTATTTTAGGGTGGACACTTCATTTTTAATAAAATTTACAGATGCTATAGATGAAACAAATGAAGAGAAACTTGTCTTTTGTTTATGTATTTGAATTAGAGATGGTCTGTGGTCCCGTAATTTGCGTGACTCAAAAAACCACGTGATTCAGGCGTGAGCGATTTTTATTTAAATCACGTGATTATAGAGTGATTTTCATTTAAATATATTAGGGTAATAAATAAGTGACTTAAAACTTTTTGAAATCGGACCTACAAGGAAACTATTTCAGGGTGGACACTTCATTTTTAACAAAATTTACAGATGTAATAGATGAATCAAATGAAGAGACACTTGCCTTTTGTTTAAGTATTTGAATTGGAGATGGTCTCTGGTCCCGTGATTCACGCGTGAGCGTGAGTGATTTTCATTTAAATCAGTTGGTTATAGAGTGACTTTCATTTAAGTCAAGTGACTATCCCAGCAGAAATTTTGCTGAACTGGCAGCAGCTTTTGGAAAGGAAACTCGAGTCAAGGAGCGCATCCAAACCTGCTGAATTCGTTCATGATTCTCTAAGGCGATGTCACACTTTAGATCGCTTGTTGGATACACCGAAAAAGCACTCTTAAGATGCTCTGAATTCACATCTCTTTAGAGATGAATTCATGTACACTCAAAAAATTATGTTAGTAAAATCAACTGAAAATGTCAGTTAAAATAACTACTTTTTAAGTTGTTTTGGGGTCAACTACTTTTTCAGTTAAATCAACTAACAATGTTAGTTATTTTAACTGACATAAAACAACTGGCTTATGTAGTAAAAACTACTTACATTTGTAGTAAAAGTAATCAATAAATAATTTTTTTTTTTCAAAAAATTTTTTAGAAACAAATTTGAAGACCAAATTTTTTTTTTTTTTTAAGTTGTGAAAAATAAAAAAACTAAAATTTATTTTTAATTTTTGGAAAAAAACAGAAAATTTTTCAGAGATAAAGAAAATAAAATTAACTACTTTAAATAACTGTTACTACATCACAGTACTTTTTTGTTAGTTATTCAAAAAAACTACTTAAAATAACTAACAGAAATAGTTGTTTGATATTTTTCATACAAAAACAACTGACTTTGTAGTTAAAAACAACTAACTACTGTAAAATATACAAACAACTAACATGTAGTAACTTACATAATTTTCTGAGTGTATATTTGCAGTGAATTCATGTATATTTTAAGAGCTGATTTAAGCAGAATAAAGATGAAGCACATTTGACTATTTCTGAAATACAAATTACAAAATATGAAATACTATTTCTGAATACAATTGGAAAATTTTAAATACAATTGACTAATTCTGAAAATCAGTTGACTCCCTGCAAGCATTTGGATCCAATTACACTTAAAAAATTTCCAATTATATTTCGAAAGTTTCAAATTATATTTCAGAAACTTCCATTTATATTTCAGATATTACCATTTATAACCAAAAAAATTTTAATTACGTTTCAAAAATTTTCAATTATATGGGAAATTTTTGAAATATAATTGGACATTTTTAAATAAAATTGGAGATTCTAAAATATGATTGGACATTTTTTGTAATATAATTTGTATTTTCTGAAACTAAAGTGGAAATGGTGTACTCAATTTTTTTTCATTTAAAATGTGAGGTGTTATGATTGAAGCACTCTTTGCAGCGCTGATTAATGCGCAATAATGGTGCAGTGACATCATGTGTCTTTATCCAAAACTCATGGTTTTTTATTTAAATAGTGTTAAATATATTCAAAAGGAAAGCACATGAAATTTTATCAAAATATAATGTTGTTTTTTTATTTTTAGTACCAAAAGGTACATAAAAATAAAATGTATTTATTCGGCCTTTATATATGTATATATATTCGATTAGAGTTTTATTCTAGTTCGAGGCCCAAAAATATTTCTATTTATGATATTGTCATAATAGAGTATTTTTAATTTATTGCTTTAAAAAAAGTTACTATCTCATAGTATGTCTGTACTGATCAGTTTCATCCCCACTAAAGGAATCTTCAGCAGACTTTAGAGAATCATCGTTGGTCAATCAAACATCAAACCAGACATAATATTTGATATATTTCCCAAGTTATATGAGAAGTACTATTATGAAGGTCCGAAATCTGTTTTCCAACAAAAATAACTCTTTTAAAGCAAAAATTGTATATATTAAATCACCGTCGGTAACTATTAATATATGTGTTGCTGTTATTTTACAATAACAACAGTGCCTAACCAAACAATAGTGTTGGTAGGATAAGTCGTACTAAACTTTGTGTTAAATGTTGTTTTTTTATTTTTAGTACCAAAAGGTACATAAAAATAAAATGTATTTATTCGGCCTTTATATATGTATATATATTCGATTAGAGTTTTATTCTAGTTCGAGGCCCAAAAATATTTCTATTTATGATATTGTCATAATAGAGTATTTTTAATTTATTGCTTTAAAAAAAGTTACTATCTCATAGTCTATTATGACAATATCATAAATAGAAATATTTTTGGGCCTCGAACTAGAATAAAACTCTAATCGAATATATATCAAAATATAATTTTATATTTTGAGTTTTATATAAAAATCTTATCAAAAAATTTTAATTTTTTCCCCTTACTTTTACTGCATCCTCAAGAGCGCTCTTTGGATGAGCTTCGGTATGCTATAAAAAGATGCTGTGTCGCCAAAATCTTGATTTATTTTTGCTGGGTATATTAAGGTAATAAATAAGTGCCTTGAAACTTTTTGGATTCAGACCTACAAGGAAACTTTTTCAAGGGTGGACACTTCATTTTAAATAAAATTTACAGATGTTATAGATTAAACAAATGAAAAGACACTTGTCTCTTGTTTATGTATTTGAATTGCAGATGGTCGCTGGTCCCGTGATTTGCGTGGCTCAAAAAAGTGATTTTCATTTAAATCACGTGATTGTCAGTTGAAAAATTCTGAGTGAGTGTCTACACTCAACCAAAAATCATTGTATTCCCAAAGAAAATCGTTGTAAATTCAACAGAAATCATTGTTGATTTTGACCCTACAAATATTTATGTTGATTTCAATAAAAATTGTTGTCAGTTTTTGTAAAAGTTGATCAACTCGTTTTTTTGTAAATCAACTCGTATTTTTTGTAAACTCAACTCATATTTTTGTTGATATAAGAAATTTTATTAATAAAAAAAAGCTTGTTGTTATTTGTAAATATTCTTTTATTAAGTATAAATCACAATAATTTTTAGAATTATCACCGGCTTTTTAAGCTGCAATATTTAAACACGATATTTTCACACACACTTCGTTTATTTATGTTATGCACTCGTAAGCCATTCTCCAGTTTTCTAATGACACCAAATCAAAAACCTTAAAAAAAACAAAAAAATATATAATATAGTATGAATACATAAAGTAATCAATATATTTTATTACTTACCAAATATTTACAGATCAGAATCTGATCATCAGATCCTATTTTTATTTATTTATATATTAAAAATTTTTTATAATATTAAATATTTTTATAAGAAACAAACACATAAAATAATTTTATAAGAGACACACAAATTTCACATTGCTACCAACTTGATAATACAAAAATGAACGAACAGGGTTGTTTTTTCTTTTTTGGTTTTATCTATTGAATTCTGTATAAGCGTTGTAAATACTTGATTCAACATTACTGATTATTCAACGATATCAACATTAATTTTTGTTGAATACGGCAATATTCTGTAAAACTTGATCTACAATGGGTTTACTAATTTTTCTACTAACAAGGGAAGTATCTCAACCCTTATGAACCGATTTGCCTGAAACTTAAAATATATATTAAGGAGACGATTTTAAGGTTGGGGTGTCTCGGCTTATCGGCCATATCGGTGTTTAAAAATTTCGTTGTTCCCTTATGAAACCATGTGGACCTTCGGGGAAATTTTGATAACTTCAGAACTAACGGGAATATCGTCTGGGGCAAAAATACGGGTCGACTTAAATTTAAAAAAGATTATTTCTTATCCATTTGGATATCGTAGGTCTATGTCTTCATATAAGTACCCCCCAAAATTTACACATTTTCCTGAAAAAAATATTTAAAGAAGCCGAATTTTTACAAGGTTATGCCACCATTAAATAGGCATTAAAAAAACCTTTCTTCCCATATGCATACATCATATAGCTTCTTAAAAAGAAATGGCTGAAAAATCCAAAAAACGATTTTTTCGCCATTTTTTGACCCATGTTTTGAACCCCTAAATCCCCGATATGGCCGATAAGCCGAGACACCCCAACCTTAGAATTGTCTCTTTGATATATATTTTAAGTTTCAGGCAAATCGGTTCATAAGAGTTGAGATACTTCCCTTGTAAGATATTTATATGAGTGTAGAGAGTGAGTCGAATTTTTGCGTGAGGGATGTTTTTTTTTTGAAAAACCCCTTTAAAAAAAATATTTTTTAGCAGTATTTGCATTCAGAATTAAGCCAAACTTTAAACCAAATAGTACATGCTTAACCCATTTTGGACAAAGATTAATTTTTTTTTTGGAAAAAGGTACCTATTCAGTAAAATTAGCACCGGCTGATCTCAAAACTCTTGTAAAAAAAAATTTAATGTTCCGTTATTCCAGAAAAGCCTGTATAAATTCCGGTGGTTAAGGGGAGATATTTTTTAATTGCAGAAAGGTGAGACTTAACATTTGTAACAAAATATATGTACCTGAACTTCATCCTTTTCATACATAAATATTTTTTTGAAAAAGGTGATCGAAATAGGTTATCATGCAGGGGGCCCCTTTTTCGATTTTAGATCTTTTGCCATTGCGATTACACGGGTAAATTTTTTTCTTATATGGGGTTCACACTTACGACCTTAAACAAGGTGTTTAACAAAACACCAGTTACAGAATAAAAACGTAATGGATACAGAAAAAATAATTTTTTAAACACGTAGCCCTTAAACTCTCAAAAATAGCAAGTGTGAACTGCACATTATGCGTTCTTAAATTCTTATATAATATGACTGTGCCTCTAATAAAACAATAAAATTTTTATTCTGGATTCTGGTGCTGTGACATAAAATTTTGTAACGTCTGCTTGATTAAAATTTTGGAATTTCCAAAAAAAAGGACATTAGTATTTTTTTACAACGCAAACAAGAGTGCAGTGACATTCAATGTAAATATATCAAATATTAACAATGTTTGCAAAAGAAAAAATTTCATCACAAAAAAGGTCTAAATTTTTTAAGATCTTCTTTTATTAGGGGTCATAAAAACCGTGACAAAAAATATTTCTTTTATGTTTTTATGGCTTTTAAAATTCAAGTAGCTACACACAGATAAAAGAGTAGTTGGGATTCACTTGGACTTATCAAATTTTTATTATTAAATCCATAATTTATTTGTTCTTATTCATATTCAACAGCTAGAGAAGAAAAACTATATTAATGAATGTTATAATATCAATATAGTCGTAAAAAAGCCATATCGATCATATATTGGTTATATAAACAACATATCAAAATAATAAAACTGTTCCAGCAACTAGTAGTACAAGTAACCACTAAAAAAATAAAAATTGGATATCACAATCGTTAATTTGTCGTATGTAACTAAAATTAGTTTTTGAGATTAACGTCAAGAAAAATATTGTTATTTTCACTATTTTAACTATTTAAATTTATTTTAAATTTCTAAAACAACCATTTCCAAATGAATTTTACCAAAAAATAATGGTTCGAAAAATTGAAAGAAGAATATATGCAATGGAAAAACCATTAAAAAAACGGTATGTTTTTGTTTTTGATAACTAGAATGTTGTTAAAAAGTTAATTATCCATTTGTTTTTCAGATAATTTCCAAAAAAATAACACATCAAGAAGAGAACAGAAGAGGGTTTAGCACAACTACTAAAAATTGGCAAGAAGCTTTTTAAGGAAATTGAAAGTATGTATATTGTTCAGAATTTAAGAAAAGATATCTCCATATGTTCTGGAAAAATTTCGCACAAAAAAAATATCTCAGATTTGAGTTTTTGATACAAAACGACTTTATTCAGAATTTTTTTTTCAGAATCTGAGAAAAAATGTCTCAGAATCTGAGAATTTTTCTATAGAAAAAATGTCTCAGAATCTGAGAATTTTTCTATAGAAAAAATGTCTCAGAATCTGAGAATTTTTCTATAGAAAAAATGTCTCAGAATCTGAGAATTTTTCTAGCGAAAAAATGTCTCAAAATCTGAGAATTTTTCTATAAAAAAAATTTCCTAGAATCTGAGAATTTTTCTTTAAAAAAAATGTCTCAGAATCTGAGAATTTTTCTACAGAAAAAATGTCTGAGAACCTGAGAATTTTTCTATAGACAAAATGATTCAGAATTTGAGAATTTTTCTATAGAAAAAATGTCTCATAATCTGAGAATTTTTCTATAGAAAAAATGTCTCAAAAACTGAGAATTTTTCTATAGAAAAAATGTCTCAGAAACAGAGAATTTTTCTATAGAAAAAATGTCTCAGCAACTGAGAATTTTTCTATAGAAAAAATGTCTCAGCAACTGAGAATTTTTCTATAGAAAAAATGTCTCAGCAACTGAGAATTTTTCTATAGAAAAAATGTCTCAGAAACTGAGAATTTTTCTATAGAAAAAATGTTTCAGAATCTGGGAATTTTTCTATAGAAAAAATGTCTCACACTGAAAAAAATAGCTTCGTGAAATTAATGAAAATTGACCTTAATGAAAAATGACTCACGTTTTCAACCGAAGACAGGTTTCATTTGATTAATGAAACTGGTGTCATTAAAGTTCCTTTCAATGAAAACTTGCATATAAATAATGAAAATATTCGTAGAACTTGTTTGAAACGTTTTATGAAGTTTTTCATAAAATGTATGAAAATATCCATTGATTAAATGTGGAATAGTAGTTGGTAATGAGCGTATGATAATTGCTTTTAACTAGTTGCTAACTTTATTAAGGTTTTGATATAGGAATTACGATAAATTCATGTTGGTTAAAGTTATCAAAATTTCCATAGAAAGCCCCTAATCAAGTTAGGAACAAGTTACCTAAAAACAGCACGTATCATACACCCATAAGTGAAAGTTTGCATTAATAACAATTTTGGTAAGTCACATGTAACCATCACTGTAACCGTCACTGAAATTTTATTTAGGGGCATGTCACAGACTCAATTCCGATCGGATTTGAAAAAAAGTTGTTACTCGTAAAACGCAAAACAATTTTTTTTTCGGAATGAAATCACTTTCAAAAATCAAAGTGGAATTGAATTGCTAAAAGTGGTTTCATTCCGAAAAAAAAGTATTTGCTTTGCGTTTTACGAGTGAACCACTTATTCCACTTTCCAACGGAATTGAGTCTATGACATGACCCTTAATTGCACACTTTTTATGGTTTTCACCTAGTTTTTACACACAACAAAATTTTACTCCAAACTTAAATTGGTCTGAATTGCCAAATAAGGTAAACTATAAAAGATAAAAACGCGGGCTGCCAAAACGTAGCAACAACGTAGCAATGGAACAACACAAATTGCCGTACATTTCATCACAAAATTTTAATGACTTAAAAAACTATTTTTCTGTTGCAAATTATATTATAATTTATAAGAAACAGTCAAAAGAAACACTTATACGGAACTTTTCACTTGTAATTTCAATTAGATATAACCAGCATAACACACACACACAAGTTTCAATAACAAAGCAAAAAATTATAAAATTATTTTATTTTATTAGAAAAAAGTTAACGCACATGTAAAAATTACAATTAGACTAAACCGGCGTGGTGTAATAAAACGTCGTATGTTTTTGTTCTGTTTTCTTTCTCTTATTCGCAACGCAGAGTTGTATTTAGTTCTAAAAAATCTTATGATATTTTTTAATGAAATTATGAAATGTAATGAAACAAGTTTCATAAAATTTGTTCATAACATGCATGAAATTTCAATCAGCTTATGAATTCCTTCATTTAAGTAATGAAAACAAAATAATGAATCCGTTTCATTAATATCAGGAAGGTTATTTTTTTCAGTGCAGAAACAGAGAATTTTTCTATAGAGAAAATGTCTCAGCAACTGAGAATTTTTCTACAGAAAAACTGTCTCAGAAACTGAGAATTTTTCTATAGAAAAAATGTCTCAGAATCTGAGAATTTTTTTATAAAAAAAATGTCTAAGAATCTAAGAATTTTTCTATAGAAAAAGTGTCTCAGAGTCTGAGAATTCTTCTATAGAAAACATGTCTTAGAATCTGAGAATTTTTCTATAGAAAAATTGTCTCAGAATCTGAGAATTTTTCTATAGAAAAAATGTCTCAGTATCTGAGAATTTTTCTCAGAATCTGAGAATTTTTCCATAGAAAAAATGTCTCAGAATCTGAGAATTTTTCTATAGAAAAAATGTCTCAGAATCTGAGAATTTTTCTATAGAGAAAATGTCTCAGAATCTGAGAATTTTTCTATAGAAAAAATTTCTCATAATCTGCACTCAAAATATTTTGTAAGTAAATTCAACTGAAAAAACATTTAAAACAATCGTTTTTCCTTTTAAAAAACGGACTACTTATATTTCACTTGAAACAACATACTTTTTCAGTTATTTTTAAACGTTAATAAATGACTAGACATTCCGTAAAAACAAACGATATTTCAGTTATTTTAACTGTTTACAATTTTTTATTTTGTGAAGTAAAAATAAATTTTTTTTAAATAACAAACTACAAAAACCGTACTTCTGTAAAATTATACGGTATAATCAGTTACAAATAATTTAACTGATAAAAATTTTTTCCCTAAATTTTTGTAGTTTATTGTTTTAACAACTGTATAAATCTTTCAAGAATTTAGTTTTTTTGAAAAACAAACGATAAAACGTTTAAAACAACTTTACCTAAAAACTGTTTTGAATAACCGTAAATAGTTACTGTAAAACTTTTCTAGGTGTGAGAATATTTCTGTAGAAAAAATATCTCAGAATCTGAGAAAATGTCTCAGAATCTTAGAATTTTTCCATAGAAAAAATGTATCAGAATCTGAGAATTTTTCTATAGAAAAAATGTCTCAGAATATGAGACTTTTTCTATAGAAAACTTACTCAGATTCTGAGACTTTTTCTATAGAAACTCTATAGATTTTTTTCTATAGAAAAAAGTTCTCAGAACCTGAGACTTTTTCTATTGAAAACATTTCTCAGAATCCAAGACATTTTCTATAAAAAAAAGTCTTAGATTCTGAGACATTCTATAGATCAGATGTCATGGAATCTGAGACTTTCTCCTACTTTGAGAATTTTGGTTTATGAAAAATGTCTCGGAGTCTAAGACCATTTCTATCTATTTCTCAGATTCTGAGACTTATGTGTCTCAGAAGCTGAGACTTTTTCTATAGAAATGGTCTTAGATTCTAAGATATTTTTCCTAAAGCAAAATTCTCAAAGTCTGAAAATCTCAGGGGCTATTACGTTTTTCTCAGCTTCAGAGAATTTTTTTATAAAAAAGAAAACTAATCTTAAAAATTATGGTAGTACTTATTTAATATCAACTTATGTAATTATTCTTATAAAATTAACTTACTCAATAAATATATTACAAAAAAACATAAATTTTTTATTTTTATTTTACGGTTCAAGGAACCCATTAATAAAATGTTTTAGTTGTGGTGCTATAATATCGGTCATAACAACCATTTCTTTCCAATTGATTAAAATTTAATTCGGTTGATCGGAATAAAATTATTAGTAATCACAACTGATAAAAGTGATAGTTGGCTGGACTACAAAAATTTGGTTGGTTCTAAATTTGGTTGGCACAACGAATCCGATATCTGTGTGTAACTCCTTTTTGTTATGTGACATTGCATGCAAACGATTACTGATCGATGTAACATCTTTTGCAATTCGTTAGACAGGTAAAAATTTTAATAATGTGATGGAAAGAAAATGTTTGACGTCACAATTAAAAACAAACGAAAATAAGAATACAAAAAACCGAAACAAAACCGATACGAAAGTAGAAAAAAATGAATTGGTATTGGTTTTTTATTGGTATTGGTTTTGAAGAATAAAAGTATTGGTTTTTAATTGGTATTGGTAGTGGGGAATCGGTATTGGTTTTTTATCGGTATTGGTATCGCACAAATAAAGGTATTGGTTTTTAATTGGTATTGGTTTTCAATTTGAATTGGTATTAACGGGTATTGGTATCGAAAAGGTATTGGTACCCATCATTGTTGTCAACAAAAAGAAGCCTATTCCACTCAAATTTGATTTGTGAGTACTTTTTACACTTATTAAAGATTTGACAAAATATAGATCCAATCAGTTCATGTTTGAACTTGGGACCCATTTTCCGGGAAACTCTGGTGAACTTACTTGTTTTTTTTTTGTTTTAGTGCAAAAATATTTTTGAGTGACAAAAATACGTTTTAAAATATTTTTGTGAATCAGGGGCGTATCCAGGATTTTATTTCGGTGGGGGCCCAATATTTTTTTAAATTTTTTTTTTTTACAAAAAATTTACATAACAGCACATGTTTTAGAATTTTTCTTGATCTATTCCTTAAACTGAATGTAACACAATCAGATACTTCATTTTTATGTAAGTTTGAAACTGTTGAGGTAAAAAAATTTAAAATTTTTTATATTTTAAAATTTTTTGAGAGACAAGCCTTTTTTATAGGGTGAATTGTATCAGATGCAGATACATTTTTACAAAGAAGATTATCAGAATCTGAATTTTTTTTCAAAGAAAAGTCTACACACAAAAAAAAAAATTTTCCAATGAACGATTTTCATAGTATTTTTTTCATAATATTTATAAACTTTTTCATACTATTTATGAAAAATGTTAAAAATTTTTAAATTTCACACATTATGATTTATTCTTAAATACTATGAAAAAGTTAATAAGTATTATGAAAAAGTTAATAAATTGAATGAATTTGTTCGTTAATACTATGAAAGTCGTTCATTGGAAACATTTTTTTTTTTTGTGTAAGATTCTATGACAATTTCCAGTTAAGACAGTTTTTATTACAGAAAAAGTGAAAAGCTCTAAATAATATTGCCAAAGGAAAAGGTTTCTCGGGAAAAAGTCGCTTTAGAAAATGATTCTATAAACATATTCATAAAATACTTTTCCAAAAGAAAAGACTCCGATTGTAAGACATTTTCCCAGAATCTGAGATTCTGAAACATATAAGAAAAATAATTCACATTCAGACCTTTTTAAAAAGAAAACAGTATAAACAAGTGAGAGTGTTAAATTCGGCT